>JABTTQ020001942.1:0-50000 GCA_016081115.2 Rehmannia glutinosa
AGTCAGCTTCACTACTCTCGAATCGGCTATGTCTCTTGACTTGGCTATCTCGCAGATCTCTGCAGCCAACATTGCCTTTTTCTTTTCTTGTCTTCTTTCTCTGAAGACTTTTCTTCCTTCTTCATTCCTGTATTTGTTGACTACAGGATATGGGCAATCAATGGCATAGTAGCAGCTTAGATATTCAACCTTTTGCTCAGCTCTTTCCATTCTTGGATTGTCAGCCCTTTGATATTCAGCTTTTTGATGATCTGTTCTCTTGGTTGGCCTGTCTTCCCTTGACTTGGAGGGAGCTGAGTGTCTTCTGGAGGATTCGCCCTTGCCTCTCTTGTAGTTCTTATTGAAGAACTTGTTGAACCTTTTAACCATCAGGGCGATTTCCTCTGGGTCAATGACTTCTCTGACCTCAGCTTTCTTGCCACCCTTAACAATTAGAGCAACTGTTTTGGGTACAACTGTCTCTTCCTGGTCTTTTCTTCTCAGCTCAAATTCGTAGGCTTTGAGATCTGAGAATAGCTCATGGTTGGATGTCTTTGATAGGTCCATGGAATGTCTTAGTGCCATGACCTTCATTTCCAATTCAGCTGGGAGACTTTTTAGGATCTTCATACACATTTCCTTCTGTGTATATTCTTTTCCAAGAGCAGATAGCTCGTTGGTAATTTCTGTGAACCGAGCATCCAGTTAATCCAGGTTCTCTCATGCGATCATTTTGAAATTCTCAAATTTCTGTACAACCACTGATAATTTATTTTCCTTGATTTGCTCTGAGCCTTCACAAATCAATGTTAGCTTGTCCCAGATTTCTTTAGCCGTTTTGCATGATTTGATTTTATTGAACATGGCTTTGTCCAAGGTTTTGTAAAGAATATCCTTGGCCACATTGTCAAGGTTGTATATTTTTCTGTCATCATTTGTCCATTCAGCTCTTGGTTTTTCAACCATAGCTGGTCTAGGAGCGACATCCTCTTCACCTTCAGCTGCAGCTCTTCTTACAGCTGTGTTCACTTTTAAAATTTGTAGTGGCCCATCCTCTATCACTATCCACATCTCATCATGTAATGCTGATAGATGAGCCTGCATACGAATTTTCCAATCATCAAATTCTTCAATTGTGAACATAGGGATACGTGTCAAATTTGCTTCCATGATAATAACTTTTGATAATAAAAAGAGTTTTGAAAACTTTAGTACTAAAACAGACTTTGAAAAATTTGGATATCTAGTTCAGTAACCAGTGTGGAAGGCTCAATGAACCAACCGCTCTGATACCACTTGTAGGTCCCAAGGGGTGTGAGTGTAAGGTTTAGAAGGGGTGGGGTTGAATAAACCTTACCAACTTTTCGATTTAGTCCTTTTTAAAATTCAGAGTTGAAACTACACAGCTGTGTCCTTGGTGGATAGCCAATTTAGTTAATCAGTAGAGTTAGTCACTCATGCACTCGATCGAGTTGTTGATAGAATAACTCATTTGTTGAGACTTAATTAGCTCAAGCTATGATCTGTTTTTAATGGAAGACTTTACACCCTTAAAATTGATTTAGTAATGATTTAATGCTTGGTTTTAGTACTTAGAGATTATCAAGTGGATAGCAAATTTATCAGCAGAGTTAAACAAATAATGATGCAGAGATTAAAGTGCTGAAATGTAAATGACACGATAAGATTTTTGTTAGGAAATTTATTGTTTAGATTTTGATGAATGCCATGTAAAACTTAGAATATGAAGTTGGCACCCCATTTTTTGTTGTAAACTGCATTGTAACAAATAGGGCTGGTCAAGCTGAGTTAAGTCAGCTATGCCCAAACATGCAAGAAGACAACTGGAGACTAGTAGGAAGACTCGCCGCGAGGCAGTGAGTTTGGCAAAAGAAGAGAAGACGGAACTCGATGAAGGTGCGGTGAGATCGGTGAGTAAAGCATCAGTCAAGTCAACTCAAGATAGTCAAGTCTCTAGTTGAAGTGACAGAAGAGTCATTTAATGATTGGAAGCTGACTCTAAGTCACCTGGGGAAAGCAAAGAAATGCAGTCAAGTCGAGATAACTGAAAGAGATCTGTTGCATAGAAATCAAGAGAATTACTTAAACAAGTAATACCTCCATGCTACCTTTCTCGAAGTGCTCAGTCCCAGAAGCGTGCAAGGGGAATCAACCAATGGGAAGCACTACACCGTGTCAGTGCTCTGAAAAGCTGAAGAATAATTAATACGAGAAAGTGGCAATTCCAAGGATTGCAACAAGACAAGCCAACGACCATAAGTGACTTTCAAAAATAAGCCTATCTCTTCAACGGGCAGATTTTTGAAAGATCACTATAAAAGGCTGAGGAATGACTCTGAGAAGGTTACCTGAACCACGAACATTCAAGAAAACATTTGAACTGTAACCAAAATATTCTCAAATCATTCAAGATTAATCCTCAAGCCTAAATTACGAAGGAAATCAATCCAACACTCACCTGTGAAGGAAAGATAACTTCAATCAGTTGAAGAGGAAACTTTTGAAGAATCAAGGGGTCTACATTCCACGGAGGATTGTAGGAAGGTTCAAGGTCGAACCAGTCTCGAGTTTTTTTGGAGGGCTTCGTTATCAAATCCAAGAGCTTGAGCAAGTGAGTCTGTAGTAGCAAAGGCACTGCCTGTGAAGAAGGCGAGTCGGACGAGAAGCCGGTGAGTGACCAAGGCATCTCAGATCGAGTCCCAAAGGATCAAGTCGGTTGTGTGATCAAGACTTGTATCCGGACGTTACCACTCGTATCTCGATAATTACTTAGTGGATTCCTCCGAGTTGGAGAAGAGAGGAGTAGAAGAATTACCCCATCTTGAACCTCTATAAAAACATATCGTGTCATTTATATTTCAAGACTTTAATTCCTCGCATCTTATTTGTTTAATTCACGCGACATATTTGCTATCCAACTCGATAATCTCTAAGTACTAAAACCAAGTATTAAATCATAACTAAACCAAACTTAAGGGTGTTAAGTCTTCCAAAAAACAAACCACAGTTGAGCTAATTCGGTCTTAATGGTGAGTTATTCTATCAACGGCTCGATCGAGTCATTTGAGTGACTAACTCTTGATTAACTAAATTGGTTGTCCACCAAGGACACAGGTTTGATATAGTGTCAACTCTGAATTTTATAAAAGGACCAAAAGTGAAAAGTTGGTAAGGTTTATTCAACCCCCTTCTAAACCTTACACTCACACCCCTTGGGACCTACAAGTGGTATCGGAGCGGTTGGTTCATTGAGCCTTCCTTCCGAGTTCTTGAACTAGATCTCCAAACTTTTCAAAGTCCTGTTTTAGTACTTAAGTTTTCAAAAACTCCTTTTATCATTAAAAGTTATTATAATGGAAGCAAATTTGACACGCATCCCTATGTTCACAATTGAAGAATTTGATGATTGGAAAATTCGTATGCGGGCTCATCTATCAAAGATTACATGATGAAATGTGGATAGTGATAGAGGATGGGCCACCGCAAATCTTAAAGGTGAACACAATTTGTAAGAAGAGCTACAATTTGAAGGTGAAGAGGATGTTTCTAGACCCGGCTATGGTTGAAAAACCAAGAACCGAATGGACAAATGATGACAGTAAAAAAGATACAACCTGGACAATGTGGCCAAGGACATCCTTTACAAAACCTTGGACAAAGCCATGTTCAATAAAGTCAAATCATGCAAAACGGCCAAAGAAATCTGGGACAAGCTAACATTGATTTGTGAAGGATCAGAGCAAATCAAGGAAAATAAATTATCGAGTGTACAAAAATTTGAGAATTTCAAAATGATCGCAGGAGAAAACCTGGATCAACTGGATGCTTGGTTCACGAAATCACCAACGAGCTATCGCACTTGGAAAGAAATATACACAGAAGGAAATGTGTATGAAGATCCTAAAAAGTCTCCCAGCTGAATGGGAAATGAAGGTCATGGCACTGAGATATTCCATTGACCTATCGAAGACCTCCAACCATGAACTATTCTCAGATCTCAAAGCCTACGAATTTGAGCTGAGAAGAAAAGATCAGGAAGAGACAAATGTACCCAAAATAGCTGCTCTAATTGTTAAGGATGGAAAGAGAGCCGAGGTCAAAGAAGTCATTGATCCGGAAAGAAATAGCCACGATGGTTAAAAGGTTCAACAAGTTCTTCAATAAGAACTACAAGAGAGGCAAGGACGAATCTTCCAGAAGACACTCGGCTCCCTCCAAGTCAAGGGAAGATAGGCCAACCAAGAGAGCAGATTATCGAAAGTTGAATATCAAAGGGTCGACAATCCAAGAATGGAAAGAGCGATCAAAAGGCTGAATATCTATCTTTGGGGCGTAGGCAACCAGGTCACTATGCCATTGATAGTCCATATCATGTAGTTAACAAATACAGGAATGAAGAAGAAAGAAAGGTCTTGAGAGAAAGAAGACAAGAAAAGAAAAAAAAAATGCAATGTTGAGCTGCGAGAGCTGCGAGAGTCAGTCAAGAGAGAGGTGATTCGAGAGCAATGAAACCGACTACTCAAGTGACTCGAAGAAGAAGCCCGATCTGTTTGATGGCCAAGGAACAAGATCAACCCGACCAAGAAGATGAGGTACACTCTAACTCATCAAACTCGATTCAGTGATAGTGATCGTGATACACACACTTCATCACCCACTCGATCTTTATGATTCATTAGGCAAAATGATGAAAGATTTTGAACACATTAAATCCTCACACACACTACTAAATGAGGAAAACAACCTACTCAAAGAGCCAAAACTCACAACCGACTAAGGAGCGAGTACTCTAAGTCAAATAGCTGATGAGAATAAAAGTTTAAAGGCTGAAAATGCCAAGCTAATAGCAGAAATAGCTGCCATAGAAAAGAGGGAGAATGACCTCAAAAATGTGATTGCCTCATTCACTAAGGCATCTAAATCATTGGATGATCTTATTATGAAGTGTCTCAAAAATCCAAAACTCCAAATGGTGCACACACATTCACTCCAAAGCACAATTACAAGCAAACTGGCCTTGGTTATAAAGGAAAAGGAAAACAACCAGTTGGGTGCGTTGAGAGGACAGCTGAGAAGAAATTCAGCCAAGTTCCTCAGCAAACTCCAAACAGGAATTACTCTGTAAAGAAGAAACAGAGCTACCAAAAACCCCAAAAGTTCTATAAAAGAAACACATATGATGAGAATGGTAGAAAATATCCAAGCCAAGCTGATTGGAACGATGTGAACTATCAGCATAGACTTATGGAATATAAGCCCAAATGGCAAAGGCCTAGAACTCAGCAAAGGCCATTCCAAAAGTATAAGAGCTTTCATCAGCACACATATGCACCTAGGCATTACACTCAGAGACACCACAACTACCCAAAGAAGGCAATTGCTAAAACACATATTCAGGCATACAGACAAAAGAGACAGCTGTATGAACCTAGAATCCCCAAGCAATTTGCCAAAATTAATTATGATTATGGCACTGATAGATGGCAACCCCTTAGAGCCAGATCATTTGGCTATAGGCTGGTTGGATCATCTTACAATACTAACCCCTCGGGACCTGGACAAGTATGGGTACCTAAAACTTAATTTCCTTGATTGCGGGTTCAAGGAACAAGTGAGTGCTAAGGAACCTAGTACATGGATAGTGGTCATTCCGGACATATGACAGAAATAAGAAAAATCTGTCAAAATTCAAGGAAGTTAAGGAGCAAAAGTCATATTTGGAGGAAATAAAGCTCGGGGAGAAATAAGAGGCATTGGATCCATCAAGAAGAACGGATTAGAAATCACGGATGTTGCATATGTTGAAGGACTCAACTTCAACTTGCTAAGCATCGGCCGACTACGTGACAAGGGCTATAATGTTGGATTTAACATGCGGACAAAAGAACATGTATGTAGTAGATTGGTCAACCGCAACACCCAAAGACTGTTTATTAGCAAAGAGCACAAATTGAATCAAGTTGGTTGTGGCACAAAAAAGTCGAGTCACCCGAATTTCAAAACACTTAACAAGCTTGCGAAGTAATCTTGTGGAAGGTCTTCCGGACTCGAGTATATAAGAAGGAGAGTATATGTGACGCATTAAGAAGGAAAATAGATCAAATCATCATTCAAAGAAAAGACATGCCCATCTTCAACAAGGATATTGCACCTGCTACAAATGGATCTATTTGGTCGATTGAACCACTAGCATAAGTGGGAAGAAATATACATTGGTGGTAGTAGATGACTACTCAAGATATACATGGACAATATTCATGTGTAAGAAGAAAGAAACTCTACGAAACTACCACGGTGATGAAGAGGATTCAAAATGAGAAGAGCCAAACCATTATCAAAATAAGATCGGATAGAGGAATCGAGTTTGTCAATGGTATAATAACTCAATATTGTATTGAAAACGCATTGGTCATGAATTATCTGCAGCAAGGACTCCACAAATGAGAATGGAGTTGCAAAAAAGAAGGAATAGAACTCTTAAAGAAGCAAAGCAAGGACCATGTTAGTTGAAGCGGGGTTACCAAAGAGATTTTGGGGTCAAGCAATCAACACGACTTGCTACACTCAAAATAGATGTATGATAAAAGACGGTGACAAAGACTCCTATGAGATTTGGACAGGAGAAAACCAAATGTTGCATATTTTAGAATATTTGGATGAAAATGCTTCATCCATAACAATGGCAAAGACAATCTAAAGGCTTTCGATGCTAAAGTCGATGAAGGTATCTTCTTGGGATACTAAGGAAAGCAAAGCCTACAGAGTACTCAACAAAAGGACTATGGTTGCAGAGGAATCCATTCATGTAGTATTCGATGAGCCAAATGTAAATGGAGAAGACATTGAAGAGTCGGTGATAAGTGAATCATCCAACCATACGAAAAGTCCCTATCTTTGTCAAGTCAAGTTTGTAATTATAAACTCGGATGAAGATGAGATAGTTGAGTCTCATAAAATCTTTGGAAAATTTGCGCTAAGTGATTGCGAGAGAGCTGATCAAAGCAACACTGTTTGCTAGACGATCTGAATCCGGCTAACTTACTTCAACTCGATGTAAGATGGTGAAAAACCATCCACCAGAACTTGTCATTGGAAATATAAGAGAAGGTGTGAAAACAAGATCTAGAACTCAACAAGAAGCTATGTTCACATGCTTTATCTCACAAATAGAGCCTAAAGATGTGTCACAAGCATTGGATGACACACATTGGATTCAAGCTATGCAAGAAGAGCTGAATCAGTTTGAAAGAAATAAAGTATGGGAGTTAGTTCAAAGACCCACCCATCAAAATGTTATTGGTACTAAATGGGTGTTCAGAAACAAGATGAACGAGGAGGGTTCTGTGGTAAGAAACAAAGTAAGACGAGTAGCCAAAGGATATTGCCAAGAAGAATGAATAGATTTTGATGAAACATTTGCTCCTGTAGCAAGATTGGAAGCTATAAGGATGTTTTCTTGCCTATGCAGCTCACAAGAATTTTATTGTATATCAGATGGATGTAAAAAGTGCATTCCTAAATTGTTTATTGGAAGAAGAAGTGTATGTTGAACAACCTCCAGGATTTGAGCAGAAGACTCTTGGAGATAAGGTATACAAACTCAAGAAAGCTCTGTATGGATTGAAACAGGCACCGTGAGCATGGTATGATACTTTGTCACAATTCCTAATCGAGAATGGATTCACAAAAGTAAAAGTAGATAGAACACTTTTCGTAATTCAAGACAAGAAGAGCATACTGCTTGTTCAAATATATATGGATGATATCATTTTTGGATCCACAAATAAAGAGCTATGTGAAAAATTTTCAAACCTCATGCAAAGCAAATTTGAAATGAGCATGATGGGAGAGCTTACATTCTTCCTTGGACTCCAAGTAAAACAGTTGAAGGATGGAACCTTCATAAGTCAAACAAAATACACCGAGAGATTTAATGAAGAAATTTGGTATGGAGGAGAAGTTTTCGTGAAAATACCAATGAATACATCACCAAAATGGACATGGATGCAGATGGCAAGCCTCGTAGATCAAACAAGATCTGAGCACTTATTGGATCATTGCTTTATCTCACAAAAAGGCCGACATCACCTTTCTTTGTAGGTGTATGTGCGAGATTTCAATCTGCTCCAAAAGAGAGTCATATGATCACAGCTAAGAGGATTTTGAGATATTTGAAAGGAAGCCAAGAAGTTGGCTTATGGTATCCAAAGGAAGGTGGATTCAAGCTAATTGGCTATTCAGACTCGACTATCTTTGGATGCGAGTTGACATGAAGAGCACCTCGAGGCACATGTCAAATGCTTGGAAATAGGCTAATTTCTGGTTTAGCAAAAAGCAAAATTCAATAGCCACCTCTGGTGAAGGCAGAATACACATAGTCTGCGGGCAAAATTGTTGTGCCCAAATCCTATGGATGAGGCAAAGAATGAGAGACTATGAAGTTGAAGAAAAGGAAATTCCAATCATGTGTGATAACACAAGTGCAATTGCAATCACTCGAATCTGTGTTGCACTCAAGAACAAAGCATATCGATGTCGATATCACTTCATAAGAGATCATGTTGAAAAGAAGGACATCATCTTGGAATATATCTCAACTGATAAACAGTTGGCTGACATATTCACAAAACCATTATGTGAGTCAAGATTTGAAGAACTCAAGCATGAGTTAGGGTTAATTGAGCTGAGTTGATACTCAGAAGACTCAAAGAAAAGAAATGAAACACAAAAAGAGAAAAAGGATTGAATTCTCAAAATCGCCTAAATGAATCACCATGTCGGAAAGATGGCTATACCGAATAAGCCGACAAAATTTGAGTCAATGAGAGAAGCGTGACGAGAAGAAGAGTTAAATCGGCTAAGGGATAAGCCGAGTCATTTATGAGCAAAATGACAAAAACGCATTCGTTTTTATTAAGCGGGAATGTTTTTAAGAATGACGTAAGCATAATGATGATGTGTACAGACAAAAAGCTGCATACCAAGCTTATGATTGGATATAAATGATGCCGCATTAAATTCGAGACATTAAATGCTAATCGGCGTGCAAAATCTAAGCCGTTGATTTCGATCACATTTCAAAACCACCCGCACGCCCTTTCGTAAAACCATACTTAAACCATTTTCGTCTGTTTTCTCTCACTTTACCAAAACGTTTCATTTCTATCTCAGAAGCAAAGGCAAAACTCTCTCAAAACCCTATCAATATTCAAATCAACTTCTAAGTTCCTTTTCGTGAAATACTGAAAAATGGCACCAACTTATGATTTCGTCAAGCTAGGGGAGCAAATCCACACTGGATCTACTGTGGATTTCGAGGGAATGATCAAACAGGGGTCCGATGATGCCCTCATAAAGAAAATCGCTGAAAAGCTCGAAACGTCTGGGCTGACACCATTTCAGACGATGGAGTTCTCGATGACCTATGTGGAAGAGGTCGCACAGTTCTACGTGAACGCCGAGATTCACGATGAGGGATCAAATCCTCTGTTCACGGAAGGAGTTCATCATCTCGCCAAGGATCTGGCGTAACACCGCCTCACTATCGGCGGAAGGAGCACGAGAAATCAATGAAGCAGCGTGACGAGACTTCTTGCTTGGAAGGAAATAGCCAAGACCGACTATCTTTGAAAGATAGTCTACACACCACCAAAAAAGGGGCCTTGAAGGAGGACTACCACAAACTGTTGGACATAGTTGCCAAATGCATAGACATCAAATTTGGCAGCTTTGACCAACTGTCTAAAGCAAAACCGATCGTAATGGCTGCGATCATTGAAGAAAAGCAAGTAAACCGGGCCGAGTTTGAGTTTGTCTACAGCAGACTCGCGAGAATGTAGGAACAAATCCTTCAAGGAGAATGGTGCATTTGGAGGATCCTCGGGATATGGCCGGTGATTGCCGGTGATGGAGGTGAAAGGAGTCCTCTTCGACATGGAAAAGCGTTCCATGTAAACAAGAGGATGTTCGAGATCAAACCTCTCTAGCGCAAGAGAAGAGAGCTCACGCCAAGAGAGCGATACAAGTGAGGGGGAATCGGTGACCCTCAAGATACGATTGTTTCCTCTCCACCAAAGAAGAAAGCGCCCCAATTTGCTAAGAGAATCGCTGCCCCTGCAGCCTAAGAAAAACAATCTGCGCCGCCCGCGGCCGAGTCGCCGCCCCCGCAGCCGTGTCTCCTACCCCGGAACAGCGGCTAGCGGCCGAGAAGGAATCTCAAATACCTTCTCCGGTCGTCAAAAGAGGAGAACCGATAAGCCAAGACGGCTCGCTCCTCGTAAGAAAAACACAAAGACCGACCCCGCCGCCCAGGACTCGGAAGACACTCTCTCCAAACCAGAGAAATCCCTCGGTTCGAACTAAGAGACGAAGAAGAATCATCAAGCAATCCGAACTTGAAAAACCGGTGAGTCACCACTCACCGCAACAGATATCTTGAGAGCTGGCCTGGAGAAGTAGAGTCTCCGGATATTATTGATGAGACAACCAAGTCATCAAGCGTCGATCGCAGAGGCAAATCAAGACCCAACTTTTGTAGTTCGAGCAATTTGAGACACAAGAAGAAGTCGAAAGAGATGATGATGTGATGATCCTATCCCCACTTTATCCGGACATCCAAATTCGTCATGAGAGTGGAGGAAGTGGAAATTGAGTCGATCCAGGGAATAGTTCCAACGGCCCGAGTTTATCGAAGAAGAAGAGAAGCGATGAACTTTCTTGGAGTGACCACCGTGGTCCAAGCATTGGATGAAGAAAAGCGCACGAGATATCTTGCGAGATCTTCAAGGACAAGGAGAAGGAGAGACAGCGAGAGGAAGCCGAGACACGTGAGAAGGCCAAAGATTTGCCCTATCACCGCACCACATAACACACACATCATATCCTCGGCGTTTTATCGATAGTGATGAGGATGCGGACCCGCCGCCGCCACGTAAGAGTTGCAAATGCAGCAAGCAATGCACGAATCCAGAATTCTTCATGAGAAAAGAATGATGGAGGGACCAGGAGAGTCCTCCAAAACACGGTGAGTTGGACCCAATGGGAGTGGTGGCAAAGATATGCCCGCGATTGTTCTTTGCCACCACTTCTCCACTCACTCGGAAGAAGGAAATAAGGAAGCTGGCGATGCAATCAGGTTAGTGGGGACCCTAGTCGAGCCAACCCCTAATGAAGGTGTCTTACCATCCGCCCCAACGGCTGAACACTCAAGTAGAAACAGCCGGGAGTTTGGAGACGAGTGACCCCATCCCAAGTCACTCACCGGTGCGCCACCGAGGGGGAAACTCCTCCACTTGACAAGGTCGGAGGATGTTTGCGAGATGACTCCACAACGAATCTAGGAGGCGAAGTGGAGAAAGTACAAACACAAAATACACAAAGCAAGTTGCCATCAACGAAGCTCGAGGCTGAGACTGTCTCTCACCGAGGTGCCAACTACTCGAAGGCTAAATGACGCGCGATGCAAATCGAGGCACAAGAAGGAATGTACGGGAGTTAACACTGCAGGCGATGAAAGTACAATCCATGGGGTTGAGACTCCAATGGATGCCACCACACTTGTCGAAAGGGAGGTCAAGGCCTCGCGTTGAGAGCTGAGTAGGAGGTAATGAAGGCCAACCCGGGAGGTTGAGACTTCCGGGGTAAAGAAGCTGAAGTAGAGAACATCCCTCCCGCTATCATTGATCCATTTGAAAAGGAGATTAGCGCACTTCACGACTCCCAAGATAATCCCGATGTAACCTTTCCGGGATCGGGAAGACGATAAAGCCGAGTCATCCCCCGTGGATCGATCCAAAAGACTCACTTCGGTGCGGATGTTCCAACCACGAGCAAGTCGACCTCAAGACTACTCGTCAAACTTTCAACTTTGATGATGAGCCATCCATGGAAGTCTCTTCATCGTCCGATGACGCTTCCGATAAGGCCGGGACCGATCAACTCAATTGAAGAAACCAAGTGAGACCGACGAGATTTGTTGAAACAATTGAGGCTCAAAAGAACCGGGTCAACTTCACAAAGACCCCAATCAAACAGTCCATCGCGCAGCTCCCAGCTGCCGCAGCGAGCTCGACTCCACAGGAACTTCACGCACACCACTCATCATTGAACAAATCCGATTGCCCATGATGATTCCTTTGTAGAATCATTTCCCTCTCTCTGGAGGTACCCGACCTCCTAAAGAGTCGAAAAACGATCTCGCGTGCTTCCACAGCACAGATCCTGTCATTCCATCGATACCATCGTTCGGTGACTATGATTTTTGATTTTGCTTGGCCATCACCGCAACAGAGGGAACATCCGAAGTTCGGGAGGTGTTCAAAGCATTATTTGCGAAATTGAACGGATGGAGAGGCACCAGGCCTCGATGGACATGAGATCGACAAAGAGATGCCAACCTTACTGCGACTTGAGAGGAATTATAGTCGAGAATCGGGGAATGGTGGCAACAAACAAAGAACAAACAATGCGTGTGGAACAAGCTAGATACTTCAGGACATTATTCAACAAGTCGTTGGTCCGGAGAGCCGAGAACGCCGATGCAAAGACGAAATTGAGAGAACACATTGACCACATGCATGAATCTCACACTGCTGAGATAAAGCTGCTGCGTGAGCAAAATAAGAATGAGCTACTGCGTATGGACGAAAACATGGATAGAAAATTCAGCCTTCTTATGGCTGAGATGAAGTTGCTTAAAGCTGAATCAACGCTACTCGTTCGAGTTTCGTGCAAAGATACACCACAAGCCAGACTCGAAGCGTAACTCGGCCATGAGACTCGACTTCCGCTTGCTAGTATGTTTCAGGAGTTCCTCTCTCCTTTGATGATGCCAAAAAGGGGGAAGAGGAATACCTTAAAGCGCTAAAGAGATCTCAAGATGAGATCAAGGAGCATTTTGTGAAGGAAAGACAAAGTGAGGAAGTTACAAGGAAAAAGAAAAGAAAGTCTGTTGAGGGGGAAGAATCAAGAGATGTGACCTTAATGATTGCACAAACCCCCAACAAGGTCTTGTCACACGGTGATATTATCAAAGCAACAAACTCCCATGACTCGCCACTCCAACACGATGTACCAATGGTGAAAAGAGAAAGACAATTGAAGCGAGGGATGAAGGAAGTGGAAGGAAGGATGGATGCCCGAGTTATGGATATTCTCAAACAACATGGAGGCATTCCAAAGAGCAGAGACACTTATGCCATCTCGGATGTCGGGACCGAGCAAAGATCAGTTGATGAATTTAAAACGCCGCATCCGAAGGATACTTCGCAAACATGTCTTTGGCTCAAGCCACGGGACTTATCTGGGAAAAGGGTCTCACGTTATGTGAAGAAAGACAGCAGAGACTACCTATCCGGATCACTCTGCTGGTCACTCACTTGAAAGAAGAAGACCCCAAAGACAATACACGCCCGAGAGGAAGAGGAAGAAGCGATGGTGGAGGAAGAGGTTCCGCACCTCCAGGCCTCCGCCCAAAAACATTGAGTACATAGATCCGGCAAGAAAGGAGGGATCTCGGGCAGTCTTGACCAAGTAGCCAATCTGCAAGTGGCTAAAAACAACGCCGAGTATGTGAGAAGAATCGAAGAAGAAAATAAAAGACAAACTCAGCTATGGGAGGATAGACAAAAGAGATTAAGAAGAGATGAAGCTGCCCGGAAGGCATATGAAAAAATGAAAAGAAGAAGAAGGCGGTGAAGATGAGAAAAAGAGAAGAAAACCGTAAGAAGATAGAATCAAGAAGATGAAAGAAAAAAAAGGAGATGAAGTGTTGTTGTCCACCCTTCATGTATTTTACTATGTAAATACATATTATGTAAGTCTTCTGTAATAAATCTGTAAATTCTCTATTTTTTTGCGTAGACATAAATGTTTGCTTTGATACACCTTGTAAACAGTTGTGTAAAAGAACAAGAATGTTATGATCAATAGAAGGATTGATTCTACGCATACATTCTCTGTGAATGCACTATCTGTATGTATCTTTGCAATTTACATTTTGAATGTTTTAAGTTTTGGCATCATCAAAAATGGGGAAATTGTTAGGAAAAATATTTTTTAGATTTTGATGAATGCCATGTAAAACTTAGAATAGGAAGTTGGCACCCCATTTTTTGTTGTAAATTGCATTGTAACAAATAGGGCTGATCAAGCTGAGTTAAGTCAGCTATGCCCAAACATGCAAGAAGACAACTGGAGACTAGTAGGAAGACTCCGCTGCGAGACAACTGAGTTTGGAAAAAGAAGAGAAGACGGGAACTCGATCAAGGTGCGGTGAGATGCTGGTGAGTAAAGCATCATCCAAGTCAACTCAAGATAGTCAAGTCTCTAGTTGAAGTGATGAGAAGAGTCATTTAATGATTGGAAGTCGACTCTAAGTCACCTGGGGAAAGCAAGGAAATGCGATCAAGTCGAGATAATCGAAAGAGATCCGTTGTACGTAAATCAAGAGAATTACTTAAACAAGTAATACCTCCATGCTACCTTTCTCGAAGTGCTCGGTCCCGAAGCGTGCAAGGGGAATGAACCAATGGGAAGCACTACACCGTGTCGGTGCTCTCGAAAAGTCAAGAATAATTAATACGAGGAAGTGGCAATTCTAAGGATCGCAACAAGACAAGCCAACGACCACAAGTGACTTTCAAAAATAAGCCTATCTCTTCAACGGGCGATTTTTGAAAGATCACTATAAAAGGCCGAGGAATGACTACGAGAGAAGGTTACCGAACACGAACATTCAAGAAAACATTTGAATCTGTAACCAAAATATTCTCAAATCATTCAAGATTAATCCTCAAGCCTACATTACGAAGGAAATCAATCCAACACTCACTGTGAAGGAAAGATAACTTCAATCGCTTGAAGAGGAAACTTTTGAAGAATCGGGGTCTACGTTCCACGAGAGGAATGTAGGAAGGTTCAAGGTCGAACCAGTCTCAAGTTTTTGGAGGGTTTCGTGATCAAATCCAAAGAGCTTGAGCAAGTGGCTGTAGTAGCAAGGCAATTTGCCCTGTGAAGAAGCCGAGTCGCACGAGAAGCCACTGCGTGACCAAGGCATCTCAGATCGAGTCCCAAAGGATCAAGTCGGTTGTGTGATCAAGACTTAGTGGATTCCTCCGGGAGTTGGAGAAGAGAGGAGTAGAAGAATTACCCCATCTTGAACCTCTATAAAAACTTATTGTGTCATTTACATTTTGGCACTTTAATTTTCGCATCTTATTTTATCTATTTGATAAATTTGCTATCCAATTGATAATCAATCGAGTGCTAAAACCAAGTATTAAAACAAACTTAACCAAATTCAAGGGTGTTAAGTCTTCCAATAAAACAAATCACAGTAGAGTTAAGTCTTTAGTCAAAACAATTGAGTTACTCTATCAATAGCTCGATCGAGTCCGTTGAGTGACTAACTGGCGATTAACTAACTTAGCTGTCCATCAAGGACACAGCTGTGAACTATTAACTCTGAATATTTAAAAGGACTAATTTGAAAAGTTGGTAAGGTTAATTCAACCCCCCTTCTAAACCTTACACTCACACCCCTTGGGACCTACAAGTGGTATCAGAGCGGTTGGTTCATTGAGCATCTCGCTTGACCCCAGTTCTTGAACTAGATCTCCAAATTTTCCAAAGTCTGTTTTAGTACTTAATTTTTCAAAACTCTTTTTACCATCAAAAGTTATTATCATGGAAGCAAATTTGACACGCATCCATATGTTCACAATTGAAGAATTTGATGATTGGAAAATTCGTATGCAGGCTCACCTATTAGCATTACATGATGAGATGTGGATAGTGAAAGAGGATGGGGCCACTGCAAATTTTAAAAGTGAACACAGATGTAAGGAGAGCTGCGGTGAATGAATCGAATCGATCCCTGCACGATCATGGTTGAAAAACCAAGAGCTGAATGAAGAAATGATGACAGAAAAAGATATAACCTGGACAATGTGGCCAAGGACATTCTTTACAAAACCTTGGACAAAGCTATGTTCAACAAAGTCAAATCATGCAAAACGGCAAAAGAAATCTGGGACAAGCTAACATTGATTTGTGAAGGCTCAGAGCAAATCAAGGAAAATAAACTATCTATTGCTGTACAAAAATTTGAAAATTTTAAAATGCTTGCAGGAGAGACCTTGGATCAGCTGGATGCTCGGTTCACGGAAATCACCAACGAGCTATCTGCACTTGGAAAAGAATATACACAGAAGGAAATGTGTATGAAGATTCTAAGAAGTCTCCCAGGTGAATGGGAAATAAAGGTCATGGCACTAAGACATTCCATGGACCTATCCAAGACATCCAACCATGAGCTATTCTCAGATCTCAAAGCCTACGAATTTGAGCTGAGAAGAAAAGACCAGGAGGAACCGTGCCCAAAACAGCTGCTCTAATTGTTAAGGATGGCAAGAGAGTCGAAGTCAAAGAAGTCATTGACCAAGAGGAAATAGCCCGATGGTTAAAAGGTTTAACAAGTTCTTTAATAAGAACTACAAGAGAGACAAGGGAGAATCCTCCGTAAGAAGACACTCGGCTCAACCAAGTCAAGGGAAGATAGGCCAACAAAGAGAGCGAGAACATCAAAAAGTTGAATATCAAAGGGCCGACAATCTAAGAATGGAAAGAATCGATCAAAAGGTTGAAAATCTATCTTTGAACCGCAGCAGCAACCAGGTCACTATGCCATTGATTGCCCATATCCTCGTAGTCAACAAATACATGAATGAAGAAGAAAGAAAGGTCTTCAGAGAAAGAAGAAAGAACAAGAAAAGAAAAAGGCAATGTTGGTTGCAGAGATCTGAGAGACAGCCAAGTCAAGAGACACAACGATTCGGAGAGTAGTGAAGCTGACTACTCAAGTGACTCTGAAGAAGAGCCTTGATCTGTTTGATGGCCAAGGAACAAGACCAACCTGACCAAGAAAATGAGGTACACTCTAATTCATCACACTCAGATTCTAGTGATAGTGACTGTGACACACACACTTCATCACCCACTGATCTTTATGATTCATTAGGCAAAATGATGAAAGACTTTGAACATATTAAATCCTCACACACACTACTAAATGAGGAAAACAACATACTCAAGAACCAAAACTCACAGCTGACTAAGGAGCTGAGTACTCTAAGTCAAATAGCTGATGAGAATGAAAGTCTAAAGACTGAAAATGCTAAGCTAATAGCAGAGATAGCTGCTATAGAAAAGAGGGAAAATGACCTCAAAAATGTGATTGCCTCATTCACTAAGTCATCTAAATCATTGGATGATCTTATTATGAGTCAAAGAGAATGTGGAGACAAGACATGCTTAGGATTTAATTCCTCTGTGCTATGTCAAGCTCCAAAAGTGATTTTGGAAAAAGGATCTTCAAGTAATGAAGTATCTCAAAAATCCAAAACTCCAAATGGTGCACACACATTTATTCCAAAGCACAATCACAAGCAAACCGGCCTTGGTTATAAAGGAAAAGGAAAACGGCCTGAGTTGAGTGTCTTTGAGAGGACAAATGAGAAAAATCCGGCCAAGTTCCTCAAAGCAAACTCCAAACAGAAATACTCAGAAAGAAGAAACAGAGCTACCAAAAACCCAAGAAGTTCTATAAAAGAAACACATATGAAGGGAATGGTAGAAAGTACCCAAGCCAAGCTGATTGGAATAATGTGAACTATCAGCAAAGACCTATGGAATATAAGCCCAAATGGCAAAGGCCTAGAACTCAACAAAGGCCATTCCAAACGTATAAGAGCTTTCATCAGCACACATATGCACCTAGGCACTACACTCAAAGATATCACAACCACCCAAAGAAGGCAATTTCTAAAACACATACACAAGCATACAGACAAAAGAGACAGCTGTATGAACCTAAAACCCCCAAGCAATTTGCCAAAATTAATTATGATTATGGCACTGATAGATGGCGACCCCTTAGAGTCAAATCATTTGGATATAGGTTGGTTGGATCATCTTACAATACTAACCCCTCAGGACCCATACAAGTATGGGTACCTAAAACTTAATTTCCTTGATTGCAGGTTCAAGGAACAGCTGAGTGCCAAGGAACCTAATACATGGATAGTGGCTGTTCCAGACATATGACAGGAAACAAGAAAAATCTATCAAAATTCAAGGAAGTCAGAGGTGCAAAAGTCATATTTGGAGGGAATGGAGCTCCAGGAGAAATAAGAGGCATTGGATCCATCAAGAAAAATGGATTAGAAATCACAGATGTTGCATATGTTGAAGGACTCAAATTCAATCTGCTAAGTATTAGCCAACTTTGTGACAAAGGCTATAATGTTGGATTCAACATGGGTATATGCCAAATCAAGGACACTGAATCCAATGAGGTTGTGTTGCAAGGATGCAGACAAAAGAACATGTATGTGGTAGATTGGTCAACTGCAACACCAAACACTTGTCTACTAGCAAAAAAGAGCACAAAGAATCAAGTTGGGCCGTGGCACAAGAAGTTCGAGTCACCCTGAATTTCAAAACAATTAACAAGCTTGCCAGAAGCAATCGTGTGGAAGGACTTCCAGACTCAGTATACAAGAAGGAAAGTGTATGTGATGCATGCCAGATGGGAAAGCAAATCAAATCATCATTCAAAGAAAAGACATGTCCATCTTCAACAAGAATATTGCACCGCTACATATGGATCTATTTGGTCCAAATTGAACCAGCTAGCATAAGTGGGAAAAATACACCTTAGTGGTAGTAGATGACTACTCAACGTATACATGGACAATATTCATGTGTAAGAAGAATGAAACCCTACAGAAACTACCACACGGTGATGAAGAGGATTCAAAATGAGAAAAGTCAAACCATGATCAAAATAAGATCGACGTGAGGAACCGAGTTTGTAAATGGTATAATAACTAGTATTGTATTGAAAATGGTATTGGTCATGAATTATCTGCAACAAGGACTCCACAAAGAGAATGGAGTTGCGAAAGAAGGAATAGAACTCTCAAAGAAGCACAAAGACCATGTTAGTCAAGCAGGCTACCTAAAAGATTTTGGGTCAAGCAATAAACACAACATGCTATACTCAAAATAGATGCATGATAAAAGACAACGGTGACAAGGACTCCTATGAGATTTGGATAGGGAGAAAGCCAAGTGTTGCATATTTTAGAATATTTGGATGCAAATGCTTCATCCATAACAATGGCAAAGATAATTTAAAGGCTTTTGATGCTAAAGCTGATGAAGGTATCTTCTTGGGATAGTCAGCTGAAAGCAAAGACTACAGGGTACTCAACAAGAGGACTATGGTTACAGAGGAATCCATTCATGTGGTGTTTGATGAGCCAAATGTAAATGGAGAAGACATTGAAGAGTCGGTGATAATTTGAATCAACCAACTATGCGAGAAGAGTCCCTATCTTTCAAAAAATTTGGAATTATAAACCCAGATGAAGATGAGATAGTTGAGTCTCAAAAATAGTTGGAAAATCTGCAGCTAAGTGATGATGAGAGAACTGATCAAAGCAACACAGATGCAAGACGACTGAATCCAACTAACTTACTCCAACCTGATGTAAGATGGCTGAGAGACCATCCACCAGAACTAGTCATTGGAGATGTAAGAGAAGGTGTGAAAACAAGATCCAGAACTCAACGAGAAGCAATGTTTACCTGCTTCATCTCACAAATAGAGCCTAAAGATGTGTCACAAGCATTGGATGACACACATTGGATTCAAGCCATGCAAGAAGAGCTGAATCAGTTTGAAAGAAATAAAGTGTGGGAACTGGTTCAAAGACCTACCCATCAAAATGTTATTGGCACTAAATGGGTATTTAGAAACAAGATGAATGAGGAAGGTTCTGTGGTAAGAAACAAAGCAAGATTGGTAGCCAAAGGATATTGCCAAGAAGAAGGGATAGATTTTGATGAAACATTTGCTCATGTGGCAAGATTGGAAGCCATAAGGATGTTTCTTGCCTATGCAGCTCACAAGAACTTTATTGTATATCAAATAGATGTTAAGAGTGCATTCCTTAATGGTTTGTTGGAAGAAGAAGTATATGTTGAACAACCTCCAGGATTTGAGCAGAAGACTATTGGAAATAAGGTATACAAACTCAAGAAAGCTCTATATGGATTGAAACAGGCACCCAGAGCATGGTATGATACATTATCACAATTCCTGACTAAAAATGGATTCACAAAAGGAAAAGTGGATAGAACACTCTTCATAATTCAAGACAGGAAGAGCATACTGCTTGTTCAAATATATGTGGATGACATCATTTTTGGATCCACAAACAAAGAGTTGTGTGATAAATTTTCAAACCTCATGCAAAGCAAATTCGAAATGAGCATGATGGGAGAGTCGACATTCTTTCCTTGGACTCCAAGTGAAACGTGAAGGATGGAACCTTCATAAGTCAAACAAAATACACCAGAGATTTAATGAAGAAATTTGGTATGGAAGAGAAGTCTTCAAAAAATACCAATGAATACATCACCAAAATGGACATGGATGCGGATGGCAAGTCTCAGAGATCAAACAAGATACTGAGCACTTATGGATCATTGCTCTATCTTACAAAGAAGGCCGGACATCACCTTTGCCGTAGGTGTATGTGCAAGATTTCAATCTGCTCCAAAAGAGAGCCATATGATCGCAGCCAAGAGGATCTTGAGATATTTGAAAGGAAGCCAAGAAGTTGGCTTATGGTATCCAAAGGAAGGTGGATTCAAGCTAATTGGCTATTCGGACGACTATATCTTTGGATGTAGAGTTGACAGAAGAGCACCTCGTGCACATGTCAACCGCTTGAAATAGGCTAATTTCTGGTTTAGCAAAAAGCAAAATTCAATAGCCACACCTAACCAAGCGCAGAATACATAGGCTGCGGGCAATCTGTTGTGCCCAAGTCCTTTGGATGAGACAGCAGATGAGAGACTATGAAGTTGAAGAAAAGGAAATTCCAATCATGTGTGATAACACAAGTGCAATTGCAATCACTCAAAATCCTGTGTTGCACTCAAGAACAAAACATATCGATGTCAGATATCACTTCATAAGAGATCATGTTGAAAAGAAGGACATCATCTTGGAATATATCTCAACTGATAAACAGTTGGCTGACGTTGGAGTTTCCAATGACCTATGTGGAAGAGGTCGCACAGTTCTACGTGAACGCTGAGGTTCACGATGAGGGCATCAAGTCCTCTGTTCATGGAAAGGCGTTCATCATTACTGCCAAGGATTTGGCAGAACACTGCTTGTTACCGGCGGAATGAGTGTTAGAAATTAATGAAGCTGGGGTTGACCTGACTGCTGCTTGGAAGGAAGTAGCCAAGTCCGACTATGCTGAGAAAGTAGTCTACACAAACTAATAAGAGGTCAGGCTCTTGAAGGAGGACTACCACAAATTGTTGGACATCGTTGCCAAATGCATAGATATCAAATTTGGCAGCTTTGACCAGCTGTCCAAAGCAAAGTTGATCGTAATGGATGCGATCATTGAAGAACAGAAAGTGAACTGGGCTGAGTTTGTCTACAGCAGACTCTGCCAAAACGTTTGGAACAAATCCTTCAAGGAGGATGGAACGTTTGGAGGTTCCCTAGGATACGGCCTGGTGATTGGCCGGCTGATGGAGGTAAAAGGAGTCCCTCTTCGACATGGAAAGGCGTTCCATGTAAACAAGAGGATGTTCAGATCAAACCCTCTGGCGCACGAAGAGAGCCTACGCTAAGAGAGCGATCACGAGTGAGGGAAATCACCGACTCAAGATACAAACAGTATCCTCTCCTCCAAAGAAAAGGCCGCTCTATGTTTGCTAAAAAAAGATCTTGCCCCTGCAAAGAAAGAAAAATAAATGCTTGCTCCGCCCCGTAGCCGAGTCACCCCCCTCGCAGCCATGTCTCCGCCCTGCAGCCTGACCCACAGCGGAGAAGGAATCTCAAATACCTTCTCCGGTCGTCAAGAAAAGGAGAACTGATAAGCCAAGATGGCCAGCTCCTCAGAAGAAGACAACATCATCAGCCCCCGCCGCCCAGGACTCAGAAGAAACTTTATCCGAACCAGAAATCCCTCTGGTACAAACAAAAAAAAGAAGAAGAATTTTCAAGAGTTCCGAGCTTGAGAAACCGGCTGAGTCAGCCACTCAGCTGGAGAAGATACCCGAGACTGCTGTAGAAGTAGAGTCTCCAGAAGTGATCGATGAAACGGCCAAGTCTGCTGAGGCCGATCAGCAGAGGCAACTCGAAGACCCAGCTGTAGACAGAACAACTAAGGAACAAGGAATGGCTGAGACAACCGAATCACCTGTTGACAGGGTTGTTTCTCCACCTGTAACAGAGGCTACTAAGGGTGTCGAGTAGCGAAGTCTGCTACCCTTAATACCTGTAAATGAGGGCGGCAGAGCGATGAAGACGATGTAATCATGTACTCTCCATTGTATCCGGACATCCAAAATCGTCTCATGAGAGTGGAGAAAATGGAAGTTGAGCCTATCCAGTGCGGTTTGAAAATCCGAGTTCATTCTTTGAGGAAGAAGAACTCTTGAGGTTTCTTGAGTGGACACAACATGTCTTCGCAAGCCCTTGATGAGGATAATTGCATCAATATACCGCAGATTCGAAAAAGAAAATGAACGGGCTAAAGCGGTGAGACGAGAGAGGCACGTGAGAAGGCCAAAGATCGCCTCTCTCACCGGAACCACCGATCATACACACCCTCACCTTGACGCCCTATCGAAAGTGATGAGGATCGGACCTGTTGCTTGCCACGAGAAGAGTTGCAAATCACAGCAAGCAATGCAAGAGTCGAGAATCCCGCATGAGCAAAGAATGATGGAGGGACCAGGAGAGTCCTCCAAATCACGGCTAGAAATAGATCCTATGGGAGTGGTGCACAGATATTCACATTTGTTGTTCTTTGCCGCCACCACTTCCCAACTCATTCGGAGGAAGGTGTTAAGGGAAATGGCGATGGCGGGATAGTGGGGACCCTAGTCGAGCCAACCCCTAATGAAGGTGTCTTACCACCGCCCCAACGGCTGAATACTCGGTGGGAACAAATGAGTCCGGAGACGAGTGACCCCATTCAAGTCACTCGGTGTGCCACCGAGGGGAAACTCCCTCCACCGCAGCAAGGTCGGAGGATGTTGCGGTGACTCCACAATGAATTTAGGAGGCGAAGTGGAGAAGGAACAATCACATAATACACAACAAGTTGTCATCGACGAGGCTTAGCATAGATTTGATCTGTCTCGGTGAAGTGCCAATCGCTCTACGCAGCTAATGACGCCATCGATGCGTCGAGGCACGGATGGAATCGCCCGGGAGTTAACACTGGTGATGAAAGTGCAATCCATGGAGTTGAGACTCCAATGGATGCCACCTCGAAGACCCCAAGACAGTGACACATGTTGAAAGGGATGTCCAGGCCTCATTGCAGATTGAGGCGCAGGAGGTAATGAAGGCCAACGGGAGGTTGAGACTTCCGGGAAGAGAAAGCGAAGCACATAACATCCTCTTGCTATCATTGATCCATCGAAAAGGAGATAAGTGCTCTTCACGATTCCCAGGATAATCCTGATGTAACCTTTCTAGGATCGGAAGGAGACGATGAAGCTGAGTCATCCCCTGTGACTGATCCCAAAGACTCATCTGAGGATGTTCCAACCACGAGTAAGTCTGACCTCAAGACTACTCGCCAATCATTCAACTTTGATTATGAGCCACCCATGGAAATCTCATCATCGTCCGATGACGCTTCTGATAAGGCAGAGGACCAGTTAACTCATTTGGAAAAACCAGCTGAGATCGACAAAGTGTTGAGACAACTAAGGCTCGGCAAAGTCGGGTCGACTTCACAATGCATCACACCAAACCGAGTCCATCGCGCAGCTCCCCCAAGCCGCAGCAGTTCGACTCCACAAGGAACTTCACGAGCACTACTTATAATTGAACAAATTCCGATTCGGCGTGATGATCCTTTCATAGAATCATTTCCCTTCTCTCGGTGGTACGACCTCCCGAAGAATCGACAAAGATCGTGAGCGCTTCCCACGGAGACCGATCCCTGTCATTCCATCGACACCATCGTTCGGTGACTATGACTTTGACGTTGCTTGGCGTCGGTGAAATAGAGACAACAAAATTTGAAGTTCGGGAGGTGTTCAAAGCCCTATTTGCCGAGATTGAACGGATGGAGAGGCACCAGGCCTCATTTGGACATGAGGGTGGATAACAGGGACGCCAACCTATGGCCGATTTGAGAGGCATCATGGTCGGATCCGGGGTGGTGGCAACAAAGAAGAAACAATGCGTGTGGAGCAAGCTCGATATTTGAGAACATTGTTCAACAAGTTGTTAGTCCTGGCGGGGCCGAGAATGTTGATGCAAAGACAAAATTGCAAGAGCACATTGAACAAATGCATGAATCTCATACTACGAGATAAAACTACTGCGTGAACATAATAAGAACGAGCTCTGCGTGTGGAAGAGAATATGGATCAAAAATTCAGTCTCCTCATGGCCGAGATGAAGTTGGTAGCATTGAATCCAATGCCACCCGCTCCGAGTTTCGTGCAACCTTACTCCGCAGCCAGATTGAGCGTAACTCAACTATCGAGACTAGACTTCGTGCTTGCTAGCTTGTTTCGTGGGTTCCTCTCTCCTTTGATGATGCCAAAAAGGGGGAAGAGGAATACCTAAAGGCGCTGAAGGGATCTGAAGCTGAGAATGAGGAAGCAGCTGTGAAGGGAAAGATAGCTGAGGAAGTGATAAGAGAGAAGAAATGGAAGTCTGTTGAGGGGGAAGGTTCGAAAGATGTGACCTTGATGATTGCTAAAACCCCCCAACAAGGTCTTGTCACAGCTGATATTATCAAAGAAACTCCCGATGACTCGCCACTCCAACACTGTTGTACCAACCAATGGTGAAAAAGAAAGAAAGACAGTTGAAGCAGGGATGAAGGAAGTGGAAGGAAGGATGAATGCCCGAGTTATGGATTTTTTAAAACAACATGGAGGCATTCCAATAGATAGAGACACCTATGCCATTTCAGATGCCGGAACTGATCCAAGGTGTGTTGATGAATTCAAGACGCTCGCATCTGAAGTTTATTTCGCAAACATGTCCATGGCTCAACCCTGGGACTTGTACTGGGAAAAGGTCTCACACTATGTGAAGAAGCTGACAGCAAAGAAACATTTGGCGATCGCTCGCTAGTCACTCACCGGGAAAAAGAAGGCCCCAAGATAATACACGCCGGCAGGCGGAGGAAGAAGCGATGTGGTGGAGGAAGAGGTTCCGACACCAGAACTCGGCCCAAAAACATTGAGTACATAGATCCAGGCAAGAAAGGAGGGATCTACTGGGCTGGATTTGATGAAGTAGCCAACCTGCAAGTGGCTAAGAACAATGCTGAGTATGCGAAGAGAATTGAAGAAGAAAATAAAAGACAAACTCAGCTATGGGAGGAAAGACAAGAAAGATCGAGAAGAGATGAAGCTGCCCGGAGGCGCGTGATGAAAAAAAGAAAATTGAAGATGAGAAGAAAAGGAAAAGGTCGAAGAAGATGACAGAGTCAAGAAGATAAAAGAAGGAGGTAGCGAAGGAGATGAAGTGTTGTCATGTTCACCCCTTCATGTATTTTACTATGTAAATACACTTTATGTAAGTCTTCTCAGACATTAAATAAAATTATGCAATTTCTATACGTGAGTAGATATAGAAAAGACATGGTTAGTGTAAGCCCCGTTTAAGCTCGATACATTTTTTTTTTTTTGGCTTAAGCTCGATACACTCAGAAAAATTGACTATGTAAAGAACAAGGATGTTATGATCAATAAAAGATCGATTCTAAACATACATTATGTGGTTCTACATTTGTCGTATGTATCTTTTCTTTGCTAAATGATTGTATGAATGTTTTAAGTTTTGGCATCATCATAAAGGGGGATATTGTTGGGAAATTATTTTGTAGATTTTGATGAATGCCATGTAAAACTTAGAATAGGAAGTTGGCACTCCATTTCTGTTGTAAACTGCATTGTAATAGATAGGGTCAAGGTCAAGCCGAGTTAAGTCGATTACGCCTAAACATGCAAGAAGACAACTGGAGACGGAAGAAAGACTCCATTGCAAGACAATTGAGTATGGCAAAGAAGAGAAGACGGGAACTCGATGAAGGTGCGGTGAGATGCGGTGAGTGAAGTATCAATCAAGTCAACTCAAGAAGACGACCAAGTCTCAAGGTCGAAGTGATGAAGAGTCATCAAATGATTGGAAGTGACTCAAGTCACCTGGGGATGTTAAGAAAATGCGGTCAAGTCAAGACAATGAAAGAGATCCGCTTGCAGAAATCAAGAGAATTACTTAAACAAGTAATATCTCCATACTGCCTTTCTTGAAGTGCTCAGTTCCAGAAGCGTGAAAGAGGAATAAACTAATGGGAAGCACTGCACCATGTCAGAACTCTGAAAAGCTGAAGAATCATTAATACGAGGAAATGGAAATTCCAAGGACTGCAACAAGACAAGCCAACGACCACAAGTGACTTTCAAAAATAAACCTATCTCTTCAACGGGCATATTTTTGAAAGATCACTATAAAAGGCTGAGGAATAACTCTGAGAGAAGGTTACCTGAACCACGAACATTCAAGCAAACACTTGAACTATAACCTAAGATATTATCAAATCATTCAAGATCAGTCCTCAAGCCTACATTACGAAGGAAATCAATCCAACACTTACCTGTGAAGGAAGATAACTTCAATCAGTTGAAGAGGAAATTTTTGAAGAATCAAGGGGTCTACATTCCACGGAGGATTGTAGGA
Source organism: Rehmannia glutinosa (assembly GCA_016081115.2). NCBI lineage: Eukaryota > Viridiplantae > Streptophyta > Magnoliopsida > Lamiales > Orobanchaceae > Rehmannia > Rehmannia glutinosa. The sequence goes on from JABTTQ020001942.1 coordinate 26,819, forward strand.
AGGTTCAAGGTCGAACCAGTCTCAAGTTTTTGGAGGGCTTCGTGATCAAATCCAAAAAGCTCGAGCAAGTGGGCTATAGTAGCAAGGCAGCTGCCCTGTGAAGAGATGAGTCGCACGAGAAGCCGGTGCGTGACCAAGGCATCTCCGCATCGAGTCCCAAAGGATCAAGTCAGCTGTGTGATCAAAACTTGTATCTGGACTTTTAACCACTCTGTATATTGATCAATACTTAGTGGATTCCTCCAGGAGTTGGAGAAGAGAGGAGTAGAAGAATTACCCCATCTTCGAACCTCTATAATAACTTATTGTGTCATTTACAATTCAACACTTTAATTTCTGCATCTTATTTTATCTGCTGATAAATTTGCTATCCAATTGATAATCAACTGAGTGCTAAAACCAAGTATTAAAACAAAATTAACCAAATTCAAGGGTGTTAAGTCTTCCGCTGAAAACAAATCACAGTAGAGTTAAGTCTTTAGTCAAAACAGCTGAGTTACTCGATCAACAGCTCAGTCGAGTCTGTTGAGTGACTAAATCTGTTGATTAACTAACTTAGCTGTCCATCAAGGACACAACTGTGAACTATTATCTCTGAATATTTAAAAGGACTAATTTGAAAAGTTGGTAAGGTTTATTCAACCCCCCCTTCTAAACCTTACACTCACACCCCCTGGGACCTATAAGATTGTTTGTTTTGGTTTAGATGTTTGAAGAAAGAAAGTATGTTTGATGTTAGGAAGAAGATGTTCTTGAAGGTTTGAAGGTAGGCTTGAAGATGTGAAGAACTTGTGTTTGAATATTTGAAGATGTGAAGGAGTGGTACTTGAAGATATGAAGAACTTATGTTGAAGATTTGAAGATGTGAAGAGTTGGTGTTTGAAGGTTTGAAGATGAGAATGATTTTGTGTTTGAAAATTTGAAGATGTGAAGGATTTTTAGAGAGAGATTAGAGAGAAGTTGGAGAAAAGGCTTGAGAATTAAAATGTGTTGGATGAAAAATGAATTTTTTTGTGTAAAAATGTCATTATGGCCGTCCAAATGGGAGAGAGGGAGAGGAATTTTTTGATTAATTTTGTGTCTTGCAAATTGTCTCTTGCATGGAGACAATTAGACTAGTCAAAGTATGGACAAGGTATGGAAAGAGAAGGAATGTTGGGAAGACTCCAACATGTTGGGAAAAATAGTAATAAAGAATTGATGTATAAGATGATGTGTATAATGTTTGAATTAATGGTATAATTATACACAAGATGACTAATATAAGGTGTACATGTACAAGAGTTGTGCCGTCCACTATAGGGGTATTATGGTAATTCCATATATTTTTTTTGTCCCAAATTTGATGATAATAGTTGAAATATATCAATCTCCAAAATAATTAGTGATTTCCTTGATCACTTATAAGTCTCATGATCACTTAATCTAAATCAAAATCTTAATTCTATAAGGTAAAAGTCTCTAAAATAAATAGTCTCTTAGAATTCTAAGGTGACTAATAAATACAAAAATAGTAATAATGATAAGTCAAGTGATCATAAATGTGAAATAGAATTAATAAAGATCATGATCACAAGTAATTAAATAAAATGAAATAAAATACAAAATATATATATTATTAATAATTACCCGTCAAAGTGACGCGGTAAAATAGTCGATCAAATACATAGACGACAATAAGAATCAATTATATGTTCGGAAAAATCGGGGCTTCACATCCTCCCCTCCTTAAAAGAATTTGGTCCCCAAATTCTCTTCAGAATAGTTCTGGGTATTGATTCCTCATGTCTTCTTCCATCTCCCACGTTGCATCTTCGTCTCGGTTGTGGTTCTACCACACCACTTAACCATCGGAATTTCTCTCTTACGTAACTGTCGTATCTGCTGATCAATGATCCGGATCGGCCTCTCGGTATAGGATAGATTTTCCATTAGAGGAGGAGTATCTTGAGTGATGATATGTTCGGGATCCGGTTGATACTTCTTCAGTCTCGACACGTGGAATACATCATGCATTCCTGCATATGGTGCTGGTAACTCGAGTCGGTAGGCTAACTTCCCGATCCTTTGTAAAATTTTGTAAGGTCCAACATATCTCGGACTCAACTTGCCTCCTTTCTTCGGATTGATCAATCCTTTCCGTGGTGAGAGTCTGAGAAATACTTCATCTCCGACTTCAAATTCCAAATCCTTTTTTTCTCTTGTCCGCGTAACTCTTTTGGCGGCTCGAGCCGTGCAAATCCGCTCCTTGATCGCTTGACCTTCTCCATGGCCTCCTGAACTAAGTCGACCTTTGGAATCGAGGGCGACTTTCATTTCTTTTGGAGTCCATTGGTCATCAATCTCCCAAAGTGTAGTGGGGATCTACATTTTCGCCCATATAATGCCTCGTAGGGTGCCATCCCAATCGTGGCCTGATAACTGTTATTGTAGGCGAACTCAGCTAATGGTAAGTGCGAATCCCAACTTCCTTGAAAATCCAAAATGCAGGCTCGCAGCATATCATCAAGGGTTTGAATTGTTCGCTCAGATTGTCCATCGGTTTGTGGATGTGCTGCTGTGCTGAAACTTAGCGAGGTACCCAATTCCTCGTGCAAGCACTTCCAAAATCTGGAGACAAACCTCGGGTCTCTGTCAGATACTATGTCGACTGGTACTCCATGCAGTCGAATGATTTCTCGGATATAAGTCTGTGCAAGTTTTGCAAGCTATCAGTTTTCCTGATGGGTAAAAAGTGTGCAGATTTCGTTAGTCGGTCTACAACTACCCAAATAGCATCATGGCCTCCTCTAGTCCTTGGTAGATCCGTCACAAAGTCCATCGTTATGTGTTCCCATTTCCACTCAGGAATTCTCAACGGTTGTAGTAAACCAGATGGTCGTTGGTGTTCTGCTTTTACTCGTTGACAAGTCAAACATCTCGCAACGAATTCCGCTACCTGGTTCTTCATGTTTACCCAACAATAACTCCATTTCAAATCCTTATACATCTTGTTTCCTCCAGGATGTATAGTGTATTTCGAGCGGTGTGCCTCTGCTAGGATTATATTCCTAATCCGTTCATCATTCGGTACACACACTCGATTCCGGAATCTGATAACCCCATCTTCGTGTACCGAGAATTCTGATCTCTCTCCTTTAAGTATCTTCTCTTTCAGTTTTTGAAGATGTGCATCTTTCTCTTGTGCTTCTTTGATCTCATTCAGCAGATCGGGTTTAACCAAAATGTTAGCACATGAAATCTGAGTATTGGTTCTCGTCAAATTCCAATTGCTTAGCTCTTCTAATGATTCCCACTCTCGAATCATAAGCCTGGCTAAGCTCGCCTTTCTGCTTAGAGCGTCTGCTACGACGTTAGCTTTCCCGGGATGGTATTGAATATCAAAGTGATAGTCCTCAATTAATTCCATCCATCTCCGTTGCCTCAGATTGAGGTCCTTTTGGGAGAATAGATACTTAAAGCTCTTATGATCCGTGAAAACCGTGAAGGTTGCTCCGTAGAGATAGAGTCTCCATTTCTTTAATGCGAACACTATTGGTGCCAATTCCAGGTCATGCGTTGGATAATTGGCTTCATACGGCTCGAGCTTTCGTGATGCATAAGCGATAACTTTTCCTTCCTGCATGAGCACTGCTCCTAGTCCTTCCTTTGAGGCGTCACTGTAGACGACGAAGTTTTCGGTCCCCTTTGGAAGAGCTAAGACTGGAGCTGTAGTAAGTCGTTTCTTCAGCTCATAGAAACTCGCCTCGCATTTGTCATTCCACTCAAACTTGACTTGCTGCTGGGTTAGTCGAGTGAGTGGTCCGGCTATCTTGGAGAAATCCTGGATAAATCTTTGATAATATCCAGCTAGTCCTAGGAAACTTCTGATTTCCGTTACAGACTCGGGTTGTTTCCAATCAACTACTGTCTGTACTTTCGAAGGATCTACGGCGATCTCGGTGTCGGATACTATGTGTCCCAAGATCGCGACTTCACTAAGCCAAAATTCGCACTTGCCGAATTTGGCATACAGCTTATGCTCTCGTAGTGTCTCCAAAACAATTTTCGGATGACGTTCATGCTCTTCTCTAAACTTAGAGTATACGAGTATGTCATCAATGAATATCACTACGAATTGATCCAAATAAGGTTGAAAGACTCGATGCATCAGGTCCATAAATGCTGCTGGTGCATTTGTCAGACCGAAAGGCATCACTACAAACTCGTAGTGTCCATATCGGGTTTGAAATGCAGTTTTGGAAATATCTTCTTCGCGGATCTTCAGTTGGTAATATCCTTGTTGTAAATCAAACTTCGAGTACACCGTCGCTCCTTGAAATTGATCAAATAGTTCGTCTATCCTCGGGAGGGGATATTTGTTCTTGATGGTCACGCTATTAAGACCACGATAATCTATACATAGTCTTAAGGTGACATCTTTCTTTTTGACGAACAACACAGGTGCTCCCCACGGAGACGTACTCGGTCGGATAAATCCCACATCCATCAGTTTATGTAATTGCATTTTCAGCTCTTGTAACTCAAGATGAGCCATTCTATACGGTGTTCTGGCAATCGGGGCAGTCCCTGGTAACACCTCGATGGTGAACTCGACTTCCCTATCTGGAGGGACAGTGGTGAGTTCTTGTGGAAATACATCCGTGTATTCTGATACTATAGGTACTTGGTTAATTTGTGTATCAATCGTGGGTTTGTTAATTACAAACGCCAAGTACCCTTGAGCCCCTCTAGTGATCGCCTTCCTCGCTTTCATTGCTGAAATGATTGGGGTAATCTTAACTCGTGCCCTTCCCGAAATTTCCACTTTGGGTTTTCCGGGTTCACATAGCTTAATGGACTTGTTATGGCAGTCCATTTGTGCATGGTGTGCAGATAACCAGTTCATCCCCAATATCACGTCATATTCGGATATAGGTAATAGGATTAAATCGGCAGGAAAGTTTATCTCAACAATCTTAACTTTCGCATGCATTATAGATAATATCTGTTATCTGACTTGCGCCCATGCATGCATGCAGTTTGTGTACAAAATACGGTGCAACAAATGAATGCGTTGATCCAGGGTCGAACAATATTTTAGCGTAGTGGTTAGATACTAGAAGCGTACCTTCCACCACGTCTGTTGCCTCCGGAGCCTCCTGTCCGGCTAGTGCAAATGCTCGAGCGGGCATCCTTGCCGATTACCCTGGCCATTTCCCGGCTTCTGCGGCTGCGTCTGTTTGGTTCGGTCACGTACTTCGGGCAATCTTGCAGCTGGTGCTGATTACTACCACAACGTAAACACCTTCCTTGTTTATGCCAACAGTAATTGACAGTATGTCCCGGTTTCTGGCAATGTGCACACACTTGACCCGGCTTTCCTTGTACTGGTCTCTTTCCCTTATCTGTCCTATTAACTAGTCCTTTCTGAAACTTAGCAGGCTGTTTAGATGGATGTCCCACAGCTATTCTCTTGACACTGTTTGATGGCCTACTCAGTTGAATCTATCCAATACGGTTCAGTCCCGACTCAATGCGGAGAGCTGCCTTTACCGCGACTGAGTAGGTTGTCAATTCAATATTCAAAGTTGTTTCTGAAGTTCCAATTTCAATCCTCGAGTGAACTTGTAAAGCTTATCCTCTTCGGTACTAACTGTCCCCAGAGCATACTTGGATAATCGGTGAAATTCAGACTCGTACTGAGCTACAGTCATGTTCCCCTGCCTCAATCTGTGGAATTCATCTCGGCGTGCCTCTTTCACAACCTGTGGGATGTACTGTTCATTGAACTCGGCCAAGTAATTTCCCCATGTTCTGGCTACCCGGTCCTGTTCCCACCTTCTTTCAACTGCCCTCCACCAGTCTCTAGCAGCCGATTCCAGAAGAAATACGACGAGGCTGACTTTCTGCTCATCTGATTTTTTCTATCCACTCTTCTGCCTTCAAATCATCCGGCTCTCCTAAGAAGACTGGTGGGTCGAACCATAGAAATCGCTCCAACGTGTGATCGTTCGCCTCTCTGGCGGGTTCGGGGGCACGGTGTTGAGGCTCTGCTTGTTGCCTCATGAAAACTAGTATTTGTTGTAGGGCCTGTGCGGTCAAGTTGTCTCCTGCAGCAGGTGGAGGAGGTGGTGGTAATTCAGGGAGGGTACCCGGTCCCTGGGTACGTCATCATCCCCTCGGGGAATGAGGCGAGGTCTCCCACGTCCTCGATGTTCAGCCATTCTGTATCTTGAAGTGTTAGTTGCGATTCACGAGTAAATGATAGAATAACTATTCGTGTAAAGCAAGTTATATCGTAGGGGAAAGTAACAGCAAACACAAGACACTGAATAAATAGCAGAAGGCATATCCATTAATGTAAAATTTAATACACCCATAGTACAACAATAGTAACGCTGAGTCAAGATACATCAGAACCAAAATACAACTGAATCTAGTACAATAGAAAGTAAGGTACAACATAATGGAATAAGCTTCTACAACAACGAAAGTACAAGCTGACAATCAAGCTAACTAATCAATGAGATCGCCATCATCGTCACTCGCAGCTATGTCCATAATCGGGGCCTGGTCGGGCTGAGCTGGCGCCTCGACCTCAGGCCAATCAACGAAATTCAACCACTGCTCGAATCCCTGTGCATCATCAAGTGGAGCAGCCTCAAGAGCCTCAGGCTCTCCGACCTCGACTGGATCCTCCTCAGGATCCTCCTCGGGGTCCTCCTCGGGATCCTCCTCGGCGTTGGGTACGGGCTCCACCTTGGGTGGTGGCAATGGTTGTGCATTAGCTGCCAGAGCAGCCTCCAGCGCGGCGTCTCTCTGAGCTAGGGCCTGTGTAAGGTCCTCTATCACATGTCATCATCCGCTTGATGAGGGTCTCTCCAAGCGCTCAACGGTGTCGCGAGATAGGCGGGCGTCAATCTCACATTTCTGGCGGCCGTCACTTGCCCTCTTCATCTTCTCTCGCATGTTATCCAGGCGCTCCTGGATATTCTGTATATGTTCCTCCCGCGCTCGTATGGTGTTGTCGCGGTCCTTGATGATAGTGGTCAACTCGCTCTTTTCATCTTGGCTCCTCGTCCAAGCGTCGCCGTGGTCAGTCCCACATTACGTTGGCACTCCTCGGATAGCTCGAGGTCGCTCGATCACTCTCCGGTGCGGTGAATCATCGGTGCCGGTAGTACTCCGCTCAAAGACGGGCATGAAAAACGTCCCACCAAGAAGGTGGCGCCGGCTCCATTCTGATCAAACAAAACTAAGGAGGATCAGTCAAAGGTAAATGAAAGATAAAGAGGGAATAAGAAAAGAATGAATAAATAAAGTCAGTCAAGAATCAACTAAGTCAAGACAAGTATGACTATGGAACCAGAAAATATGCGTTCTAACTTAGTTCAAACATCAATAAGGCGGTTCTATGCCAATTTGAAATCGATTTCACACTTAATGAGTCAAGTCGCGGTACTACCCAAAACACAGACCGAGGGTCCTATCCTGGGTCAGCTCGGTGTAAGTTTCCATCTTACTAGCCGAGCCGACGATACCACTCTAATCATCACGCCCCAAACGGGACGCGACGACGATCCACAACTTAAATACAAATAACCAAACAGTCTAGACGAATATCATCGAGAACCCAATGAAACAGAGTCAATAGCAGCGGAATAAAGAACAAGTGCAAATTACAACTTACAGTCCACAATATCCATAATCCAAATTACATACCCGATATGATCTAAAGAAAAGAACTTAAAAGTCAAAGGGTTCTACGCCCTTCAATTACAAACCGGAATGAAGAAATACAAGAGTCCACCAACAAACACAAGAAATGAGTCTAACAACAACAACAAGAAGTAGTAAATCCAACAAGCGGAGTACAAGGGCTCAATCCGTGGTCGGTTCAGTATCTTCAACGAAGTCCTCATCTAAAGGTTAGAAAAGAGGTGGGGATTAGACAAAAATCTCAGTGGATGGGTGATCGTGTGCAAGTGTGGTGATATATATAGTTAATGCGAGAAAACAGTTATATGAAAACGCGTGAGTACGATGCATGAATTCACACACAGTCCACAAGCGTCGTGATAATTATATTTAAGTAATATACTTATACAGTTCAAGAAAATAGTTCATGGTCACACAGGCACTATGTGATTCAGTCAAGACAGGTAGGATTGCGTACGAAAATGTAACGCCAATCCCATGCAAGGCAAATAATGGTTGCGTACGGATTTGTAGCGCCAACCAATGCAAAACAAGTAGCGGTTGCGTACGGATTTGTAGCGCCAACCAAACGTGTCCGATAACTCCGGAATCGTGTGGATCAGACAGCGATTCCTTCGTTCTTCCTTGTAACTCCCCAGGCAAGATGGTCCAAGACCGATCACCTTATCGCTCCATAAGCAAAGACAAAATCCACAGTGGAGCTTGCAAGGCTCGGATCTATCATAATAATGATTATACCTCAAGTACTACGACTCGCTTCCCTTGGACACTCCGTCCCTCAGTTGCGGGATTAGGACGATGGGGCCAGAAGAGTGGAATAGCAGCCGAGCTGCCCGGTTCCATCCCCGAGGTATCCATTCCAACTGTGAGCTCGACACACCAAGTTGATTCAGGCAGGAAAGTAAATACAAGTACATGCAGTCAACTAGGCAGTCGAGTATGATTGATTCAGGGAAGCAGTTCAGGAAAATTTTTGAAAATTCACGAGTAGCAATATGGCGTTGGTGGAGTTATTTGGATGAAGATGATTATCGGAAGGATAAGCAATCTTCGATATCTTGAAAGATTAGGTGGAACATAAGTCACGTTATAGATTCAAAACCGCAAGACGAGGAAGTCGCCCCGCGATTGGGTATTAATCGGTTGAATCGGTCCGATAAGTCAAAGGTTTTGAGAAAATAAAATACCGTAATTAAATCTCCAAGTCAGAGGGTCCAGGGCTATTTTAGTAAAAGGAAAAATAATTTGAGTTAGGTCCTTTATAAAAGAAATTTACAATTTAGCCCCGTTTTGTAAAAACCAAACCTTTTGGGGTTAAAAATTGAATAAATAAATATCCCGACCTTGAAAAATTATGAGATCAGTTCCTAAATTCTCCAAATTGTCCAGAGATTCAGGTTTTTAAAGTTTTGAGGTCGAGGTTTATAAAATTCTCACATTGTCCCCAAATTTGTAAAAATTGCCAATTCGGACCTTAAGTTTAAAATAATTGGAACTCACAAACCGGAAGGGATTTTAATGTGATTCCAGTTGGAAAATGTCACTAAGGTTAGTAGGATATTGGGACAAAATCAGTTTTTAAAATAAATAAGTGTATGTCCTTTAACTTTTGAAAATATCATTTTTGTTCCATTTTGAAATAATTGCCTTTAAGGCTTTTAGGGGTCCAATTGTTATGAAATTTGAACCTTGGGTCCCAAAAAATAATTAAGTTATAGTTAAGTTGGTATTTCCAGGTGCACGGGCTGCATAAATCCTGGAAATTTCATTTGGGTCCTCAAGTTTAGTATTTTACATTTTAGTCCCTCAATTTTAGAAAAATTACTTTCCAAGTCCTAAACACTTGGATTTTTGGAATACATTTAAAATGTGTCATTTCTAGTACCTTAAGAGTAAAAATTTCAAATTTTAAAGTTAAGCTCTGGTACAGTTTCAAAATTTGCAAAGTAGCCCTTAAACTTTCAAAATTTTACAATCTAGTCCTTGGGCTTTTAAAGGTTGATTTTATTTATCTTAAAACTCTTAAAACTTTATTAAACTGTCCAAAAATCATTTTTGAACCTGAGTACAGTCCCAAAATTCGAAATTTACAGAGGGGTCCTTTAACTTTTATTTTCTTGCAATTTAGTCCACCAATTTTCCATATTTGCATTTTTAAGTCCAAAATTGAAATTTAATCAATTATGCTCGACTTTTCCAGGTTATAAGTCATCCAAATCATGGATTTCAAATATCATACACATGCATGTCCAATTCATACAAGAATTCATCAAATAGAACATTAAATTGTACATGCATGCACCTAAAATTCAATAAATAGCAATTTTTAGCAACTCTTGAGAATTTTTATGATTTGATACATAAAATTGACATGCAATACATAGATTATATATCTCAAGTGCTCATGATCAAAATTCTACATGCATTTTAATAAAAACACCTAGAAGTTGGAAAGTATTTTTCCACCCACCTTAAAATTGGAAAATTGTGAAATAAAAGGATAATTTCACAATTTTTGGATGAGGTCACTTAGGTCAGCCCCTAAGTCAAGAAATATCAAAAATTTGGAGTTAGAAAAATGGAAGAAAAATTAAGGAGAAAAAGAAGGAGATAAGAAAGTTGGATATACTACACTTTACCTTGTGTAGTAGGTGATTTGAAACTAGTTGAAGCTTCAAATTTGGAAATTTTGGTTCAACTCCAAAATCATCTAAGGTCAGCCCCTATTACTCAAAAATGAAAAAAGGGTGTTAAAATTTAAAAAAAAATAGGAAGAAGAAGAAAGAAGGGCTCTAGTGTCAAATTCTTAACTTGTAGTCCAATTTTCTCTACTAGTTCTTCTTCAAGTCTTCAAGTTTTACCACCATGCATGCATGTCTCCAAGTGGTCTTCTAAGTACCTCAAAATCCAAAATATAAACTTAAGTTAAAAGGAGAAGGTGATGAGTAGCAAGATTTTAAGTTGAATTGAGGAGTGAAATTTCTTACCTTAAGATAGGGGGGTTTTCGAGTTTTTTTTTTTTGGTGTTTAAGTGGTAAGATTGTTTGTTTTGGTTTAGATGTTTGAAGAAAGAAAGTATGTTTGATGTTAGGAAGAAGATGTTCTTGAAGGTTTGAAGGTAGGCTTGAAGATGTGAAGAACTTGTGTTTGAATATTTGAAGATGTGAAGGAGTGGTACTTGAAGATATGAAGAACTTATGTTGAAGATTTGAAGATGTGAAGAGTTGGTGTTTGAAGGTTTGAAGATGTGAATGATTTTGTGTTTGAAGATTTGAAGATGTGAAGGATTTTTAGAGAGAGATTAGAGAGAAGTTGGAGAAAAGGCTTGAGAATTAAAATGTGTTGGATGAAAAATGAATTTTTTTGTGTAAAAATGCCATTATGGCCGTCCAAATAGGAGAGAGGGAGAGGGATTTTTTGATTAATTTTGTGTCTTGCAAATTGTCTCTTGCATGGAGACAATTAGACTAGTCAAAGTATGGGCAAGGTATGGAAAGAGAAGGAATGTTGGGCAGACTCCAACATGTTGGGAAAAATAGTAATAAAGAATTGATGTATAAGATGATGTGTATAATGTTTGAATTAATGGTATAATTATACACAAGATGACTAATATAAGGTGTACATGTACAAGAGTTGGATGATATTTCTCCTCCAAAAATCAACACTAATGCCGTCCACTATAGGGGTATTATGGTAATTCTATATTTGTTTTTGTCCCAAATTTGATGATAATAGTTGAAATATATCAATCTCCAAAATAATTAGTGATTGCATTGATCGCTTATAAGTCTCATGATCACTTAATCTAAATCAAAATCTTAATTCTATAAGGTAAAAGTCTTTAAAATAAATAGTCTCTTAACATTCTAAGGTGACTAATAAATACAAAAATAGTAATAATGATAAGTCAAGTGATCATAAATGTGAAATAGAATTAATAAAGATCATGATCACAAGTAACTAAATAAAATGAAATAAAATACAAAATATATATTATTAATAATTACCCGTCAAAGTGACGCGGTAGAATAGTTGATCAAATACATAGATGACAATAAAAATCAATTATATGTTCGGAAAAATCGGGGGTTCACACGTCAGACAAACCGGGCAAAAAACGAAAGAAAAAGGCTAAGTGCTAGCTGTTACAGGTGAGCACGGGCAGGGCGTGCTCCCTAGCACAGCCCGTGTTCAACCTATAACTGAAGACGCAGGGTTCGACTACCAGCACGGGCAGCCCGTGCCATAAGGCACGACCCATGCTCCTTTCAGAGTTTTGGGCAATTCATGCGGCACCCAGCACGGGCTGGGCGTGCCCTAGCGCACGGCCCGTGCGCCTCTGCGAGAAAAACAGAGTTTGACTCGTTGTGAACTAGGTTTCGACCCAAACGAAAAACAAATAGAGACGGGGCGACCACAAACAGGGGATGCTAATTTTTGCCCTAGAAACCAGAGAAAAGAGCAATTCCCCACCGGAGATTCGGAGAGATCGATCAAGACCGCAACCACATCTTCGAGGATTGAAGATAGATCGAGAGATCGTTATCATCCCCGAGTTCACTCATTCCATAGTATCATTATTTTCAATTAGTTAGACATGAATATTAATAATTTGTCTATGGATTATTTCTTTTCTATGCCTGGCTAAACACTTTGTGATTCCCTGGTTTGGGATTAGGTTAATGGATACTTTTATTTGATGATTCATTGCAATAAAAGTTAATGTTTTCCAACCATATTCAAGTACTCTGCTTTAATTCTTGTTTTATCAAAAAGCTATTGGTTTAACTTGTTTTGATATATTGATTCATAATTCGAACAGATGAGTTTCAATATTAGATCTATGAGTACTTGACATGAATAGCTTGCATGATTGAGAAGTCTGTGAATATTCGTGAGGCCTTTTAATCTTTTGATCTTTTGGGAGTTGGATATCTCATGTTGATTAGAGATGCTAGCATAGATATTCCAATCAACGCTTTTACATGCATCTCGAGAGAGAGGGTAAATTACTTTTGTGATTGGTCTATAGGGAAGAATACATTTAACTTTGGTTTGATTAATCTGATAATAAAAGGGGATATTAACTGAAACCACAACCCAAGAATCCATTCATTCATACTTGATCTTTTAATCCACTCTTTGCTTGGTTATTATAGGATAATTTCTGCTTTAGTGTTAATAAAATGAATCCATCTCAATTTCGATAGTCTAGATAAAAATAAGGCTATTACAATCCGGTACTTAGTACATTAATTTATTAGTCCCTGTGGATTCGACCTTGCTAACCCTATTCTATAAACGACACCGTACACTTGCGGTGAAGTTAAAAAATAAGGCGAACAAGTTTTTGGCGCCGTTGCCGGGGACTAATTAAATTTTTAGTACTGATATTGCGATAAATAGAATTATTTTTAATTTAAACATTTTTTCTTTCTTTTTAGTTTGTTATTTAATTTTACTTCTACTGTGTTTGACTTGTTATCTTTAGTTGGTTCAGGTAGTGCATGGACACACGCTCAAAGCAAGGAGAATTAGCACCGTTCATATCGGAGGTTGAGGCTTTTGCTAGGAAGGAATAGTGCGGCTACCAAACGGGCAGAAAGACAGCAAGGACAAACTATGTCAGACGTAGAAGGTAACAACGGAGGCAATAACCGGGTCGAAAATGAAGGTAACAACCGGGCCAGAAGGGTCAATGTCGAGTTACCAATACCAAAGGTTCCGGTGGCTCCGGCAGTCCAGCAGCAGGCGATTCGCGATTACTTTCGCCCAATCAATCGCAACTATGGTGGAATTGCCAATGTCCCAATCAATGTGAACAACTTTGAGCTAAAGCCAGCACTGATCTCGATGGTGCAGCAGAATCAGTTTGGGGGTTTCTCGTCTGAGGATCCCAACTCTCATCTTGTGAATTTCATACAGATTTGCAATACTATCAAGATGAATGGGGTCACTGATGATGCTATACGTCTTCGCCTATTCCCTTTCTCTTTAAGGGATAAGGCTAGAAACTGGCTAGGCACCCTAACTCAGGGGAGTGTGAACAATTGGGATGAGCTGAGTCAGAGGTTTTTGTTTAAATACTTCCTACCAAGTAAGACACTACAGCTCAAAAGTGAGATCACTCAGTTCAAGCAGTTTGACCCTGAGCCTTTGTATGAGGCCTGGGACAGATTCCGGGATTTGTTGAGGAGGTGCCCGCAACACGGATTTCCTGAAGATCAACAGCTCTGCTTCTTTTACTATGGGTTGATGGGGTAGACTAGATCGTTTGTGGATGCGGCAGCAGGGGGCGCGCTACTTGCAAGGTTTCCGGAGGATGCGTTCAACTTGTTGGAGGAGATGGCCATGAATAGCTATTAGTGGCCCTCCGAGAGGACTAATGTGAAAAGGGTAGCTGAAGTTTCTGATTTGGACCCAATTAAAGAGTTGACAGCTCAGATGGCCTTATTGACAAACCAATTGAGTGCTTTGACAAAGGTAAATGAGGGACACACATGTGGAAGTAATGGGGGAGTTCCTCTAGATTTGATAGAGGAAGCAAATTATGTGAATAACTGGAATTTCAACAAATTCCGGAACAATCAAGCTCCTACCCATTACCATCCGGGCTTGAGGAACCACGAGAACTTTTCCTACGCAAACATGAAGAACGTGATGCAACCACCACTGGGGTTTAATGTGACAAACGGTGTCATTGCTGCGGAGCCTAAGCCAACTATGGAGGATATATTCACCTCGTTAATGAGTGAGACGAGGAACAGATTCAATAAGGGCGAGGCAATGCTGGATAAAATCGAAAACCATGTCACATAATTTGCCAACACCATGGGGTCCCAAATGAAAAATCTAGAAACCCAAATTGGTCAATTAGCTACGATTATTGGTGGGCAGCATCAGAAAGGCCAATTTCCGAGCAACACTGAGGTTAACCCGAAGGAACAGTTTAACACCATTCGTCTGAGGAGTGGTACGGAATACGAAGGGCCGAAAATACCAAAAATTACTGAACATACGCAGGGGAGCACGGCCCGTGCGCCACAGCACGGACAGCCCATGCTCCCTACAGAGTCAGCGATCGTTATGCCGGGAGACGCGGAAATAGAAGCAAAGGGCGATGTTGAGGCCGATGAAGGAGTTGAGGACCATGTTACTAAACAAAAAGGGGCTGAGAAGCTTAAATCTTTCTCTAACTCTGATCTTTCAAACTTTTCTATACCACTTCCTCTCCCTCAACGTTTTAAAAAGAAAAAGTTAGACTCCCAATTTGCTAAATTCTTAGACATCTTTAAGAAACTGCATATTAACATACAGTTTGCAGACGCATTGGAGCAGATGCCCAATTATGCGAAGTTTTTGAAGGAAGTGATGTCCAAGAAGAAAAAGTAGCAGAATTCGAGACAATCAACTTGACCGAGGAGTGCAACGTGATCATTCAAAGGAAACTACCACAGAAGCTCAAAGATCCGGGGAGTTTCACTATCCCTTGTGCTATTGGTGGTGTAGTATTTAAGAAAGCACTTTGTGATCTAGTTGCAAGTATTAATATAATGCCCTTGTCCATTTTCAGGAAACTTGGATTAGGAGAGGTGAAGCCGTCCACGGTCACCTTACAGCTAGCGGATAGATCACTCACATATTCCAAGGGAATCGTGGAGGATGTGCTCGTGAAGGTAGACAAGTTTATATTCCCTGTGGACTTTTTAGTGCTTGAGAGACGTCCCTCTGATACTCGGGCGACCATTCCTAGCCACTGCACGCACATTGATAGATGTACAAAAAGGAGAGCTCAAATTATGAGTTAACGATGAGCAAGTGTTGTTCTCCATCTATAAGGCTGGGAACCATCATGATAACAGGGAGAGTTGTAAATCAATATTTGTTGTCGATTTAAGTGCTATTAATTTTAATCCGAGTCATTGTGTGTGTGCTATAGATCATGTGCAGGACGTGCTAAATTATGAGAAAGCAAAGCACACGATAAGGACCAGCAGCTCGGAAGCAAGCGTGTATTGCCGCTTGCATGATGCAAACGAGAAGAACATGTCATTTAACCGACTGGTGACTTCTACGCTAGAGGCATTCAAAGGAGGTTCGAATCTATGCGAGTTGAATTGGCAAGGAGAAGAACATGAAGAAATTACTCGCATCACTTTGCTGGAACCATGATCGAGTAAAACAGGCGTCAAGCTATAGACGTTAAATTTAACGCTTGTTGGGAGGCAACCCAACGGTGGGTTGTTTTATTTCTTCCCATGTTTTTTGGTTTGTTTTCCCTTTTTCTAAGTTAGGATGTATTTGCTTTCATAGGTTAGGATTTTTCTTGTTTTTCATTAAAAAAAATGGAAAATCGAAGCTGAGGTACGGTACCCAGCACGGCCCGTGTTGGTACCAGTACTTGAGGATATTTCTTACGGCACCCCGCACGGGCAGCCCGTGCGCCATGCGCACGGCCCGTGCAGTGCCCAAGTTTTTGGGGTTGACTGTTCGATCCCTAGCATGGGCCGCCCGTGTCATAGGGCACGGCCCGTGCTCCTTCGGCTGAGACAGACATAAGACGTGCAGGGGGGGCGAGAGTTGGAAATATTGCAGACGATGCATCAGATATAAATGTGGCATATCTCCCAGGGCCACTTTCCGCCGCCACCTCCACAGTGATCCAGGACCTTTCCACACTTTTCTTTGAAATTCTATCTTCTCTTCTATGCGCTATAATTTCATTCAAGTTTGGGGGGAGAGGTAGTAAATTTATTGAAGGGTGTGGCATTTTTTGCATTCATGTAGTTGCATTTAGAGCATGTAGGATGCATTGCATTAGATGTTTATTTTTGATTTTTAGCACGTTTATTGCTTTAGCACGATTATTGCTTTCTTAGTTGTTTAGGGAGTGAGTTGACCGCTTTTGTGTGCTTGTTAATCTTGGGAACATCTCAACAGTTTATGTTGTTTTGAATTGGGTGTTGAGCGTGAGTTAACCAGGTTGAGAATAATTAATATGGAGCATGTGATTATTGGGATCATGGTTAATATACTTTGAATTATGCACTTACAAGCCTGTGAGCTTTTTGAGCCTTTACTGCTTTCATATTATGCAGTCTTGTTGGTTGATTGAGTGTGTCATTCATGTTGTTTTGAATTCTAGAACTTGCTCTGGTATCTCCGTCAAAGTCACATGTTGTATGCATTCATGAAAATGATTTTAGGCCATTTTTGTTAAGCCTTTCAAGCCTTTTGGCCTACCTTATGATATTTGATTTCCCTAGTTAGCCAATTTGAGTCTATTGCCTGATTTTTTGATAGCCACATTTCAAGCCTTAAAAATTAATTTTATATATCTGTTACCCTAAGCTTGAGCGTATAACACTGAGTAAAGGGATTAAATAAAGGGTTGAATGAAAGGGTATCGAGAAGTTAGAAAATAGTTTCTATGTTGGGTGATTGGGAATAAAGAAAGAAAATGAGGAAAAAGGAGGATACCCACCAAGGAGTCGAACAAAAAAAGACGACTGCAGAAGTGAGTCGGACATAATTGAAAAATAGGCTGGAAATTGTGATGTAAGGCGAAGGAGAATGATTTTTTATGAAAAAGAAGGGAGAAATAGAAAGGTGATAGGATATAAGGCGATTGGGAGTACATAGTTGATTCGTATGAGAATAACTGTTTGAGAAAAACAATGTGCTTACCAATCTATACGCTTGAGTTGAGTCACTATATCCATATTTCCCCACCTTAACCAAAGAGCCTTCATTACAACCATAAACAAAGTCCTTTCTGATTTGTGAATTGCATACAAACGAGTGGCGGAGATGTGAGACGATTTGCAAGCATATGGTAATTCTTCAACATTGATATGACTTGAGCGAATACACGTCCCTTGTTATTCTAGTGAGTAGAGTATACACTTTATCCCTGAGAGGGGTGATTTGAAGTGTTTTACCATGATTTTGATAGACTTGTGCTCCGTGTTAGATATTTGAAACTTGGTTGGGTTGTGCTTGATGTCTATGGATAGATGACATGAATTGTGATGCGATGTTCTTGAGTTGCTCTTCTTTACCCCATTTGTGTTGTCTTGTTTATAAAGTGTTGACCGAGACTGTCAACAGTTTAAGTTTGGGGGTCTGATTGACATGTATTTTGCATGTATTTTGGGCTTAATCTTGGCTAGAATGTGTTGATATGCATGCCTTATATGAGTAAATAGGGTTTTATTCCTGTTTTGTGGAAAAGGATTACGCTTTGCTCGTTTTGTAGGAATTTAGGGATAATTGTAGCATTTTGGCAACAATTCGGAGCATTGCAATCGAGAACCGCCAAAACTTGACATGATAGACGAAGTTAGGAGTCGAATCAAGAAGACGTCAGACGAACCGGGCGAAAAACGAAAGAAAAAGGCTAAGTGCTAGCTGTTACAGGTGAGCACGGGCAGGGCGTGCTCCCTAGCACAACTCGTGCTCAACCTATAACTGAAGACGCAGGGTTCGACTACCAGCATGGGGAGCCCGTGCCATAAGGCATGGCCCGTGCTCCCTTCAGAGTTTTGGGCAATTCATGTGGCACCCAGCACAGGCTGGGCGTGCCCTAGCGCGCGGCCCGTGCGCCTCTACGAGAAAAACAGAGTTTGACACGTTGTGAACTAGGTTTCGACCCAAACGAAATACAAATAGAGACGGGGCGGCCACAAACAGGGGGGCACTGATTTTTGCCCTAGAAACCAGAGAAAAGAGCAATTCACCACCGGAGATTCGGAGAGATCGATCAAGACCGCAACCACACCTTCGAGGATTGAAGATAGATCGAGAGATCATCATCATCCCCGAGTTCACTCATTCCATAGTATCAGTATTTTCAATTAGTTGGACATGAATATTAATAATTTGTCTATGGATTATTTATTTTCTTTGTCTGGCTAAACACTTTGTGATTCCCGGGTTTGAGATTAGGTTAATGGATACTTTTATTTGATGATTCATTGCAATCAAAGTTAATGTTTTCCAACCCTATTCAAGTACTCAGCTTTAATTCTTGTTTTATCAAAAAGCAATTGGTTTAACTTGTTTTGATATATTTATTCATAATTCGAACAGATGAGCTTCAATATTAGATGTATGAGTACTTGACATGAATAGTTTGCATGATTGAGAAGTCTGTGAATATTCGTGAGGCCTTTTAATCTTTTGGGAGTTGGATATCTCATGTTGAGTAGAGATTCTAGCATAGATATTCCAATCAACGCTTTTACATGCATCTCGAGAGAGAGGGTAAATTACTTTTGTGATTGGTCTATAGGGAAGAATACGTTTAACTTTGGTTTTGATTAATCTAATAATAAAAGGGGATATTAACTGAAACCACAACCCAGGCTTCCATTCATTCATACTTGATCTTTTAATCCACTCTTTGCTTTGTTATTCTAGGATAATTTCTTCTTTAGTGTTAATAAAATCTATCCGTCTCAATTTCGATAGTCTAGATAAAAATAACGCTATTACAATCCGGTACTTAGTACATTAATTTATTAGTCCCTGTGGATTCGACCTTGCTAACCCTATTCTATAAACTGCACCGTACACTTGCGGTGAAGTTAAAAAATAAGGCGAACAACAGCTGGCCCATATCAATGTGTACTTTCAAAGAATCCAAAATCTGGAGAAAAACATCCTCGTAGTTTTCAGGCATCATGGTTCAGGCTTTTCCCGTCTTAGTTGTAATATTCTCCTAGTGTAGATGCAACATTTTGTCTTCCATGCTATATATTTCACACTCAAGATGGACCTTCGGGGCTGGAAGCATTTACTACTACTGGATTTCGATCAAAGAAAAAAGTAAGAGATGGAAAAATTTGTTCATTTCTGGCACATATTGGAAAAGATCTCACTTCACCTCATCGAAATACTGAGAAAGCATGTGACGATCTCATGAATCAACATTCACTATTATACAAAGTATTGCGAAGTTCACATCTCAAGAAGTTGCTGAAAATAGACTTCGCTTGAAAGCTTCAATTGAGGCAACTAGATGGCTTGCGTTTCAAGGATGCTCTTTTAGAGGCCATGATGAGTCTATAACATCAATCAATCATGGAAATATTTTAGAACTATTGAGTTTCATAGGCTCTTATAATGACAAAGTAGCAGAAGTTTTGGATAAAGCTCCAAAAAATGCATCGTACACATCACCAAAAAGTACAAAAACAAATTTTGCATGTCTTGGCAACTAAAGTCAAGAATGCCATTCGAGAAGATATTGGTGATGCCAAATTTTGTATTATTGTCGATGAAGCTCGAGATGAATCTAAAAAGGAGCAAATGTCAATTGTACTGAGATTTGTTGACAAGAACGTTTTTTTGGACTTGTTCATGTTAAAGACACTATTGCATCACTATTAAAAGAAGGTATTTTTTCTGTCTTATCATGCGATTCCCTTGATGTTCAGAATATTCGGGGACAAGGTTATGATGGTGCAAGTAACATGCGTGGAGAATGGAATGGATTGCAAGCAATAATTTTAGGTGAATGTCCTCATATGTTCATTGTTTTGCACATCGCATGCAATTGACACACTAGTTGCTGCATTAAAGGAAGTTATCCACGTCTATCAGTTTTTTACCAAGTTAAATTCCATTATCAATATCGTTGGTGCCTCATATAAACATAATGACCAATTAAAAGCAGCTCATGCATCAAATATTGCTCATTTACTTAGCATTAATGAACTAGAAAGTGGGAAAGGGCTTAATTAAATTGGTTCGTTACAAAGGGCAGGTGATACTCGTTGGAGTTCTCATTTGAAATCTATATCCAGCTCGATAAAGATGTTTAGTGTAACGTTTTTTTGAATGTTATTGAGGATGGAACTACATATGCTCAACGTGGAGATGCCGATGCAGCTTATGAGGTGCTGACTTCATTTGAATTTGTTTTCATTTTGCATCTTATGAGAAAAATCTTGGAGATTTCTAATATGCTTTGTCAAGTTTTGCAACTTCAATCTCAAAACATTTTGAATGCAATGCATCTTGTGCCATCTACAAAGTTGC
The DNA here is from genome assembly GCA_016081115.2 of Rehmannia glutinosa. NCBI lineage: Eukaryota > Viridiplantae > Streptophyta > Magnoliopsida > Lamiales > Orobanchaceae > Rehmannia > Rehmannia glutinosa. Next base: position 47,567 of record JABTTQ020001942.1, read on the forward strand.
TCATTCAGAATTTGAGAGATGATGGATGGGATGAATTAGTTGCAAATGTGACATCATTTTGTGAAGCAATTAATATACATGTGCCAGATTTTGATGATCAATATCTTGCAAGAAGAGGGAGGGCACGCCATTAGCAAGATGAAATTAAAATCGGGCATCATTATAGAGTTAATATTTTCAATACAGTGATAAAGTTCTCAATTGCAAGAAATGAATGGCAAATTCAGTGACAACACAGTGGAGTTGATTATGATTAGCTCGACACTAGATCCAAGAGAGATGCTAATATCATTCAGGATTGATGATATTTGCAAGTTGGTAAAAAAAATTTATCCAAAAGACTTTGCAGAACATGAGATGCTACAATTAAGAATGCAATTTGAGCATTTTGATCATGTGTGACAACTTCCCGATTTTGGGACATTGACAACTACTTCTGATTTAAGCAAATGGTTAGTCATAACTAGAAAATTAGAAATCTACCCTCTTGGGTTTAGAGTGATAACTCTTATTCTCACCCTTCCAGTGTCTACCGGTACTATAGAGCAATCTTTTTCTGCTATGAATATAGCCAAGACCACACTCATAAGATGGAAGATGAGTTTCTTACAAATTGTTTGCTAGTAGATATTGAAAAGCAAATTGCACAGAAATTTAGTATAGACTCACTTATAGATGATTTTCGTGATATGCAAGAGAGACACTCTAAATTTTAATATATTAGGATTGTAATTATGTATTTTCGGATGTTTAATGGTAATTATTGACATTGTATTTGATGCTAATATAATATATTTTAAATTTTATTATTTTATGAAAAAAATATTTTATTTTATGTTGGCTCTCCCATAGTCTAATCCTGGTTCCGCCCCTGGTCCAGCCTGACATCATCTTTTAAGGACACGATGGTAAAATCATATTTCTGGTATAGCACCTAGAATGAATTTATAAATTGTAGTTGACTTAATAGTCCCCTTTATACAACAAGATTCATGAATCGTAGAATACTTACGAGACCCAGTTTTCTCATTGGGATAAAATTTGTTTTAACTAAAGATATAAAATATATTTTACTTTTTCAAGTGATCACTGATCACCCAATAAATAATAGAGAAAAGCCCTTATTCACCGCAATCATTGATCATTTGGAAACTCTTTTAGGAAGGCTGATTTTTTAAAAAACAAAATATATAAACTAAATTAGTAAATTAACGTTTTAAACTAATATTTATGAATCAATTAGTAAACTTGGTTATTTTTAATATTATATATGAATATTTATTTAAATTCACATATATCAAAAAAATATTTAAATCTTATTTGTCACTATAAGAAAAAAATAAATTTACCTACAGAAAAATCTAGAGGTAAGTTTTAAGGTAACTGTAAATTGTACGTAAAATCGTTTATGAGGTAAATATTTACCAACAAAATCTAAAATAGTTTGTAAATACCTATAATATTTCTGTCGGTAAATTTAAAAAATGTTGTTACAATAATTGTTTGGTATAGTTTAGGAAAAACAATATTTTTTTAATATGTCAATATTTTGTAGCTAGGTAACCATAAATTTTAGTGACAAAGTCAGTAAATTTGTCTTTAAACTGAAATATTTTTTGTAGGGTGTAAAAACCAAAAGATAAGATAGGGAAAGAGACATATTGTACCATAGAAAAGGAAAGAGAAATGAAACATATACATAATTTTGTTTTATTTTAAAATTTCATCACACTCATTTAAGTTGCCTATGTAGATTATAATATAAAAATGTACATAATAACATATTACATATTACATAAAAAAAATTCAAATAAAACTTAAATCCATCATTTGATAAAATTCCAATCATTCACACCAGACGAGTACTAATAATGTACTATGCCGTAAACAATGTACAACATTAACAACTAGGTCTGGTCGAAATAGAAGTGGCAAAATTTAGCCCGGCTTGTGGGCCAACCCAGCCAGCCCGAGGTTTGGGCTGGGCTGAACTGTAGTTTTTTAGGCCCGAAAAGAGTCGGACCTATTTGGCCTGACGCGATGGCCTGACGGGCTGGGCTAGCCCAATTTTTTCAGGCCTAGCTACCTGAATTTTTCTACATAGAATTTATACATGGGCTGGCCAAGGTGATTATCAAAATCGGGCCAGGTCGAAAATCATTGCCATCTCTAGGTGGAAAGATGTCATCAGTTGGTTCACATCGTCTTGGATGGTGGGATCAATCATTAACTAAATAATGTAATCTCCAATAAGGTTATACTGCTTTTTTTAGTTTTGACAAGAAAGATTCTTTCAAAAAAAAAAAAGTTTTGACAAGAAAGATATAATGTGGATAATTTAAAAGGAGAGTAATTATTCCCGGAACATTGAAGAAAAATTAATGATTACGGTAATAAATATGATATGTAAAAAGATAATTTTACCCTTTAAGTA
>JABTTQ020000203.1:0-50000 GCA_016081115.2 Rehmannia glutinosa
CTTGTATTATAAATCTTATTCAAAGTGTATTTTAAATTTTATTTTAGCATAACTTTAATTTTATTAAAAGTTTATTATAAATTTCATTCAAAGTGTAATACTTATACTTATTACTGGCTTGTTTCTTCAAAGTGTATTATAACATTGATAACGTTTCATATACTCCAGAAGTGTATTATTGACTTCTTCAAAATGACATTTTCTTTATCAATAGGATTGCATTTTTTATTATAGCATAACTAGCATTATTTCATATAAAGTCTATTATTTATTTTTATTTTGTCAATTATTCAAGGTGTATTATTAATTCGTAAAAAAATATTTTTCTTGATCAATATGAGATTACATTGATAATACATATTAAATTTATCTCATTGACAAAATTTGTAATAAAATAAAAATATAATATAAAACAATTATAATACAAAAGATTTGATTTAACAAAATAATATTAATTGATTATCTCATGATTTGATCATACCCATGAAATAAGTTTTGAGAATCAATCTATCCAACTTTTCTCGGTTATCATATTAGTATTTGATGTTATTTTCCTCCAATTTATTTTCTACCAATTTCAGCACCTTCACATTTCTTTATTTATTTAAACCCTTTTGTGAATGAATGCATAACCTGTGACTGTGAGGCATAAAAGCATAATCCCAGAAATCAATATTACATAAAATGAACACTTTTCAACATATTGAACAAACATAAAAATCACTCATTGGCCCGTCAAATAGTGGTGCTTATGATGACAAGCCCTTTTGGAATCATGTCAAAATTATATCTATTGCACTTGGTGGAGGCAAAAATCGAACCTGGTCATGCAACTATTGTAGCAAAAAATTCAATGGATCGTGATCTAAGGCCATGACTCATCTGCTAGGAATTCCAAACCAAAGTGTCGAAGGTTGTAAGGTTTTGGCAAAGATGTATTACAAGTGATCAGGAGAGAACACGAGCAAGCTGAATGGAAAAAAATCACAAAACGAGTACAATGAAAGAAAAAGGCAGAATACGTTTATTTGCCGGGTGGTTCCGACCTTTTACAACTAGGGGTGGCCACGGTTCTGGAACCGCCGGTTCCAGTTCCTTATTTTGGAGGAACCGAAACCGTTGTCTCACGGTTCTGGTTCCAAAACTGGAACCGATGGTTCCGGTTCCAGTTTGAAATCGAGTTCCTCCACAGTTCCAGTTCGGTTTTAACCGGAACTGTTTGTTTATCATTAGATAGTTTTTTATTTTTTAAAAGTGGTTTATTTCAGTTACAAAAGAAAGGAAAAAGGAAGAAAAATACTTGGACTTTATATTCAATTAAGTTTTGTATTTAATATTATAATAATATTAAACTGTCTATATATACTATTAGAGTATAGACAAATCAAAGTTCACGTAGTTTGCTTACAACATTTGGTTTAAAACGTGTCTCATGTAGTTACGAATATAAAACATTACAATAAACATTTAACATTTCTTTCTAGAATATTTTAACAAAAAAAAACATAAAAAATCGTTGGTTTTAACCTTGAAATTGGCGGTTTTAATTACCGGTTCCACCACGGTTCCACATATGGTTCTCACCGACGGTTAAAACTACCGGTTCCATGATTTTTGAGACAAGAAACCAGAATCGGTCTACATTCGGTTCCGTTCCGTTTTTGGAACCGTTGACCGATTAACGGTTCCCAGAACTGTTGACCATGGTTTTAGTTCCGGTTTGAAACCCAGTTTTGGTTCTATTTGGCCACCCCTATTTGTAACATAAAAGAAAGAAGATGGGTGATTTGGAGAGCAGATTCAATATGTCACAAAGGGATGTGGCAGATAAAGAAGTTGCCCAAATATTTTATGCAAGTGCTCTACCGTTCAATTTGATCAAATCACTATCCAATAGCAATTTAACTGGCTACATGCCACCTACTTTGCAATAGATTGCGTGCACGACACTTCTTGCACAAGAAAAAGAGCATATCTATAGATTACTACAATGTTAGGAATTTTATTGTTTAGATTTTGATGAATGCCATGTAAAACTTAGAATAGAAAGTTGGCACCCCAATTCTTGTTTTAAAATGCATTGTAATAAATAGAGTGGCCAAGCCGAGTTAAGTCGCCTATGCCCTAACATGCAAGAAGACAATCAAGACTGAAGGAAGACTCATTCTTGCGAGACAATGAGTATGGCAAAGAAGAGTAGACGAAACTCCTTTGGAGAAGCGGTGAGATGCGGTGAGTGGAGCATCAATCAAGTCAACTCAAGAAAAGCCAAGTCTTAAGTTGAAGTGAAGAAGAGTCATCCATGATTGGAAGTCGACTCTAAGTCACCCGGGGGAAAGCAAGGAAATGCGATCAAGTCGAGATAATCGTAAAAGAACCGTTGCGTAAATCAAGAGATTTACTTAAACAAGTAATATCTCCATACCACCTTTCTCGGAGTGCTCACCCGAGAAGCGTGCAAAAGGAATGAACCAATGGGAAGCACCACACCGTGTCGAACTCGAAAAGGTGAAAGAACAATTCATACGAGGAAATGGCAATTCCAAGAAGCGCAAGCCAACGATCGCAAAGTGACTTTCAAAAATAAGCCTATCTCTTCAACGGGCAAATTTTTGAAAGTTCACTATAAAAGGCCGAGGAGTTTGTTTGAGAAAAAGATGACACACGCGTGAGATAAACAAGCATATTAGAAAAATCAAACATTCTCAATCCTCAAGCCTACATTACGAAGTACATCAATCCAACACTCACTGTGAAGGAAAGAGAACTTCAATCGGTTGAAGAGGAAAATATGAAAACAAGGGGTCTACATTCCGGGAAGGATTGTAGAAAGGTTCAAGGTTGAACCAAGTCTTAAGCTTTTGGAGGGCTTCGTGATCAAATCCAAAGAGCTTGAGCAAGTGAGTCTGTAGTAACAAGGCAAATTGCGCCTGTGAAGAAGCCGAGTCGTGCAGAAGCCAGTTGAGTGATCAAGGCGTCTCGCATCGAGTCCCTAAGGATCAAGTCATTTACATTGTGATCAAGACTTGTATCGGACTGTTACCACTTTGTAAACTGATCATTACCTAGTGGATTCCTCCGGGGAGTTGGAGAAGAGAGGAGTAGAAGAATTACCCCATCTTCGAACCTCTATAAAAACTTCTTTGTGTCATTTACATTTCAAAGACTTAAATTCTCGCACTTTTAACTCGCTTATATCTGTGATAAATTTGCTATCCATTTGATAATTTATAAGTACTAAATCAAGCTCTAAAATCTTGCTTAATCAAACTTAAGGGTGTTAAGTCTTCCAATGAAAATAAAACCACAGTTGAGTTAAATTATAGTCAACAATTTGAGTTACTCCATCAACGGCTCAAATTGAATCTGTTGAGAGAGATTAACTCTCTTGAGTGACTAATTCGATGTCCATCAAGGTTTTTGGTGTGTAGAATCAACTCAGAGATTTAAAAGGACTAAATCGAAAATTTGGTAAGGTTTATTCAACCCCCTTCTAAACTTTACACTTACACCCCTTCAGGACCTACAAGTGGTATCGAAGAGCGGTTGGTTCATTGAACCCTCCGCACGGTTCTCGAACTAGATCTCCAAACTTTTCAAAGTGCGCTTTAGTACTTAAACCTTCAAAACTTTTTTTTAAAGTCATTATCATGGAAGCAAATTTGACACGCATCCCTATGTTCACTATCAAAGAATTTGATGATTGGAAAATTCGTATCACGAGGCTCATCTATCAAAGATTACATGATGAGATGTGGATAGTGATAGAAGATGGGCCTCTCGCAAATATTAAAGGTGAACAATTGCATACGAAGAGTTGCGGTGAAGGAGAAGAAGATCTTGCTCCCGGCACGGTCATGGTTGAAAAACCAAGAACCGAGTGGACAAATGATGACGAAAAAGATACAACCTGGACAATGTAGCCAAGGACATCCTGTACAAAACTTTGGACAAAGCCATGTTCAATAAAGTCAAATCATGCAAAACGGCCAAAGAAATGCGGGACAAGTTGACATTGATTTGTGAAGGCTCGTGAGCAAATCAAAGAAAACAAATTATCGATGGTTTGTCTAAATTTGAGAATTTCAAAATGATCTCAGGAGAGAACCTGGATCAACTAGACGCTCGGTTCACGAAATCACAAATGAGCTATCTCGCACTTGGAAAGGAATATACACAGAAGAAATGTGTATGAAAATCCTAAAAAGTCTTCGGTGAATGGGAAATGAAGGTCATGGCACTAAGACATTCCATGGACCTATCAAAGACATCCAACCATGAGTTATTCTCGGACCTCAAAGCCTACGCGTTTGGTGAGAAGAAAAGACCAGGAAGAGACAATTTTTGTACCCAAAACAATTTGCTCTAATTGTCAAAGACGGAAGAGAAGCGAGGTCAAAAAGTAATTGACCCGGAAGAAATAGCCCCGATGGTTAAAAGATTTAACAAGTTCTTTAACAAGAACTACAAGAGAGGAAAGGGTGAATCTTCGAGAAGACACTCGGCTCCTCCAAATCAAGGGAAGACAGCCAACCAAGAGAACAGATCATCAAAAAATTGAGTATCAAAGGCGACAATCCAAGAATGGAAAGAGTCGATCAAAAGGTTGAATATCTATCTTTGGGAACTGTAGACAACCAGGTCATTATGCCATTGATTGTCCATATCCTGTAGTCAACAAATACGAGAGATGAAGAAGAAAGGAAGGTCTTGAGAGAAAGAAGACAAGAAAGGAAAAAGGCAATGATGGTGCGCAGAGACTCATCGAAATTGACAAGAGAGACGGTGATTCAGCTTGAATGAAGCCGACTACTCAAGTGACTCGAAGAAGAAGCCCCGATCGCTTGATGGCCAAAGAACAAGATCAAGAAGATGAGGTACAATCTAACTCAACAAACTCGCATACACTAGTGATAGCGAGTGACACACACACTTCATCACCTACTGATCTTTATGATTCATTAAGCAAAATGATGAAAGATTTTGAACACACTAAATCCTCACACACACTATTGAATGAGGAAAACAGCCTACTCAAAAGTCAAAACTCAAAGTGACTAAGGAGCCGAGTACTCTAAGTCAAATAGCCGATGAAAATGAAAGTTTAAAAATTTGAAAATGCTAAATTAGTAGCATAAATTCTGCTATAGAAAAGAGGAGAATGACCTCAAGAATGTTATTGCCTCATTCACTAAGGCATCTAAATCATTGGATGATCTTATCATGAGTCAAAGAGAATGTGGAGACAAGACAAAGCTTAGGATTTAATTCCTCTGTGCTATGTCAAACCTCAAAAGTAATTTTGGAAAAAGGATCTTCAAGTCATGAAGAGTCCGAAAAATCCAAAACTCTAAATGTTGCACACACATTCACTCCAAATAATAACAAGCAAGCGGCCTTGGTTACAAAGGAAAAGGAAAATGACCGATTGAGTATCTTTGAAAGGGCGGTGAGAAGAGATTGACGAGTCCTCAAAGCAAACTCCTAACGAAAAATACTGTAAAAAGGAAGCAGAGCTACCAAAAATCCCGAGAAAATCCATAAAAGAAATACATATGATGGGAATGGTAGAAAATATCCAAGCCAAGTGATTGGAATAATGTGAACTATCGCCTGACAGACTTATGGAATATAAGCCCAATTGGCAAAGGCCAGAACTCAAAGAAAGGCCATTCCAAAGGCATAAGAGCTTTCATCAAAGCACACATATGCATCTAGGCACTACACTCAAAGACACCACAATTACCCAACGAAGGCAATTGCTAAAACACATATGTAAGCATACGACAAAAGAGACATTTGTATGAACACAGAATCCCCAAGCAATTTGCCAGGATTAATTATGATTATGGCGATAGATGGCAACCCCTCGAGTCAAATCATTTGGCTATAGGTTGGTTGGATCATCTTACAATTCTAACCCCTCGGGACCCGGACAAGTATGGGTACCTAAAACTTAATTTCCTTGATTGCGGGTTCGAGCAGTGAGTGCCAAGGAACCTGGTACATGGATAGTGGGCATTGTTCCGGACATATGACAGGAAATAAGAGAAATGTCAAAATTCAAGGAAGTCAAAGGAGCAAAAGTCATATTTGGAGGAAATGAAGCTCTTGGTGAAATAAGAGGCATTGGATCCATCAAGAGGAATGGATTAGAAATCACGGATGTTGCATATGTTGAAGGACTCAACTTCAACTTATCGAGTATCGATCGGCCACTGTGACAAGGGCTACAACGTTGGATTCAACATGGGTATATGCCAAATCAAAGATATTGAATCAAATGAAGTTGTCTTTGCAAGGATGTAGACAGAAAAATATGTATGTAGTGGATTGGTCAATTGCAACACCCAAAGACTTCTCTAGCAAAACACATTTGAATCAAGTTGGGGGCACAAAAGGTCAGTCTGAATTTCAAAACACTTAACAAGGTGGCAAGAAGTCATCTTGTAGAAGGACTTCGGACTCGATATACAAGAAGGAGAGTATATGTGATGCATGTCGAAGGAAAGCAAATCAAGTCGTCATTCAAAGAAAAGACATGTCCATCTTCAACAAGAATATTGCATCTACTTCATATGGATCTATTTGTGATGGAACCGGCCAAACATAAGTGGAAAGAAATACACCTTGGTGGTAGTAGATGACTACTCAAGATATACATGGACAATATTCATGTGCAAGAAGAAAGAGACTCTACAAAAACTACCCGGTGATGAAGAGGATTCAAAATGAGAAGAGTCAAACCATTATCAAAATAAGATCGGATAGAGGAACCGAGTTTGTCAATGGAATAATAACTAAATCTTGTATTGAGAATGGTATTGGTCATGAACTATCAAGCAAGGACTCACGTGAGAATGGAGTTGCGAGAAAGAAGGAGCAGAACCCTCAAAGAAGCGGAAGAAGAACCATGTTAGTCAAGCGGGATTACCAAAAGATTTTGGTCAAGCAATCAACACGACTTGCTACACCCAAAAGCAGGATGTATGATAAATAGGCGGTGACAAAGACTCCCTATGAGATCGGGTGGAAGAAAACCAAATGTTTCATATTTGAGAATATTTGGATGTAAATGCTTCATCCACAACAATGTCAAAGACAACCTAAAGGCTTTTGATGCTAAAGTCGATGAAGGTATCTTCATAGGATACTCGGTGAAAGCAAAGCCTGAGGATACTCAACAAAAGAACTATGGTTACAGAGGAATCCATTCATGTAGTATTCGATGAGCAAATGTAAGTGGAGAAGACATTGAAGAGTCGGTGATAAGTGAATCATCCAACCATACGAGAAGAGTCCCTATCTTTGGGAAAAGCTGGAATTATCAATTGAGGAAGAAGATGAGATAGTGAATCTCAAAACAATTTGGAAAATTTGCGGTAAGTGATTATGAGAGAGTACGACCCACAACCAACAAGTCAAGTCGTTGAATCGACTAACTTACTCCAACCTGATATAAGATGGTGAGAGACCATCCACGAACTTGTCATTGGAGATATAAGAGAAGGTGTCAAGACAAGATCGAACTCAACAAGAGGCAATGTTCACATGCTTCATCTAAATAGAGCCCAAAGATGTGTCACAAGCATTGGACGACACACATTGGATTCAAGCTATGCAAGAAGAGTTGAATCAGTTTGAGAGAAATAAAGTATGGGAATTAGTGCAAAGACCCATACATCAAAATGTTATTGGAACCAAATGGGTGTTCAGAAATAAGATGAACGAGGAAGGCTCTGTGGTAAGAAACAAAGCAAGACTAGTAGCCAAAGGATATTGCCAAGAAGAAGGAATAGATTTTGATGAAACATTTGCCCCTGTAGCAAGATTGGAAGCTATAAGGATGTTTCTTGCCTATGCACTCACAACAATTTCATTGTATATCAGGATGGATGTAAAAAGTGCATTCCTAAATGGTTTATTGGAAGAAGAAGTGTATGTTGAACAACCTCCAGGATTTGGAGAAGACTCTTGGAGATAAGGTATACAAACTCAAGAAAGCCCTGTATGGATTGAAACAGGCCCGAGCATGGTATGATACCTGTCACAATTCCTAAGCGAAAATGGATTCACAAAAGGAAAAGTAGATAGAACACTTTTGAGAATTCAAGACAAAAGAAGAGTATCTTGCTTGTTCAAATATATGTGGATGACATCATTTTTGGATCCACTAACAAAGAGTGTGTGAAAAATTCTCAAACCTCATGCAAAGCAAATTTGAAATGAGCATGATGGGGAGCGACATTCTTCCTTGGACTCCAAGTAAAACAAGTGAAGGATGGAACCTTCATAAGTCAAACAAAATACACGAGAGACTTAATGAAGAAATTTGGTATGGAGGAGAAGTCTTACGTAAAAATACCAATGAACACATCGGTCCAAAATGGACATGGATGCGGATGGCAAGCACAGTAGATCAAACAAGATATCTGAGCACTTATTGGATCATTGCTCTATCTCACAAAGCAGGCGGACATCACCTTTCTTTGTAGGTGTATGTGCAAGATTTCAATCTGCTTCAAAAGAGAGCCATATATGACAGCTGACTAAGAGAATATTGAGATACTTGAAAGGAAGCAAGAAGTAGGCTATGGTATCCAAAGGAAGGTGGATTCAAGCTAATTGGCTATTGATTCGACTATCTTTGGATGCGAGTGGGCCGAGGAAAAGCACTTCAGGCACATGTCAAATGCTAGGAAACAGACTAATTTCTGGTTTAGCAAGAAGCAAAACTCAATAGCCACCTCTACTGGTGAGGCGAGAATACATAGGCTGGCGGTGTTGTGCCCAAGTCCTATGGATGACAAAGGTGAGAGACTATGAAGTTGAGGAAAAAGAAATTCCAATCATGTGTGATAACACAAGTGCAATTGCAATCACTCAAAATCTGTGTTGCACTCAAGAACAAAACATATTGATGTCGGATATCACTTCATAAGAGACCATGTTGAAAAGAAGGACATCATCCTGGAATATATCTCAAGCGATAAACAACTAGTTGACATCTTCACAAAACCATTATGTGAGTCAAGATTTGAAGAACTCAAGCATGAGTTGGGGCTAGTTGGTGGTGACACTCGGACAAATCAAAGAAGAGAAATGGAAAGAAAAGGGGTGAAAAGAGTGAAAAGTAAATCATTTCGATGAAATCAGTATGTCGGAAAAGACTGACTACACAAAGTCGGTGATATTTGAGTCACTAAGAAGCTCATGAGAAGTAGAGTTAAATCGGCTAAGGGATGTTGAATAACTTATGAGCAAAGTGACAAAAACGCGATCGTTTGACTAAGCGGGAATGTTTTAAGGAATACGTCAAAGCATAATGATGATGTGTACGGACATAAAGCCGCACACCAAGCTTATGATTGGATATAAATCTTTGCCGCATTAAATACGAGACATGAAATGCTCAATAGGCGTCACGAAATCCAAGCCGTTGATTTCGATCACAATTCAAAACCACCAAAGACGTCCTTTCATAAACCATATTTAAACCATTTTCGTCCGTTTCTCTCTCACACTTCTAAAAGCTGTTCATCTCTTTCTCTCAAAAGCAAAGGCAAAATACTCTCGAAACCCTATCGATCTTCAAATCATTTTCGAGTTTTTCCTTGAAATAATCTGAGAAATGGCACCAACTTATGACTTTACCAAGTTAGGAAAGCAAATCCACAGGCTCTACGGTGGATTTTGTGGAATGATGAAACAGGGTCCAAGCGACACCTAGTGAAGAAAATCGGTGAGAAGTTGGAAACGTCCAGGCTAAAACCGTTTCTAATGTTAGAATATCCGATGACCTATGTGGAGGAGGTCGCACAATTCTACGTGAATGCTTTGAGATTCACGATGAAGGAATCAAGTCATACATTTCGGAAAGCGGTGACTATCACGCCAAGGATTTGGTGAATATTGCTCACTACCGTGAAGGAGCATCCGAGATTAAAGAAGCTGATGTAAACTTGGGTTGAAGCATGGAAAGAAATAGCCAAGTCCGACTTTCTTTGATAAAATAATATACTGTTGACAAACAAGAGATGAAGAAGGAGGATTATCACAAGTTGTTGGACATAGTTGCCAAATGTATCGACATCAAATTGGCGACTTTGACCAATCTGTCAAAGGCAAAACCGATTGTAATGGCTGCAATCATCGAAGAAAAGAGAAGATAAATTGAAATTTGAGTTTGTCTCACAAAGCAGACTCTGCCCGAACGTGGGAACAAGTCCTTCAAAGAAGATGGCTCATTTGGAGGATCCTGGGATATGGCACAGTGATTGGCCGGCTATTGGAGGTGAAAGGAGTCCCTCTTACACATGGGAAGGCATTCCATGTTAACAAGAGGATGTTGTTGAGCAAACCTCTCTCGGCGCACGAGAAAGAGAGCTTACGCCAAGAGAGCGACACGGTGAGGGGAATCGGTGACCAGAAGATCTGATTGTTTCCTCGGCCCAAGAAGAAAGCGCCCCTGCGGTGCTAAGAAGATCTGTTGCCCCAAAGAAAGAAAACCAAACATGCTCCCGCCCGCAGCCAGAGTCACTGCCCCTAAAGAATTTGTGTCTCCTGCCCCCTGCTAGCGGTCGAGAAGGACTCACAAATACCTTCTCCGATCGTCAAGAAGAGGAGAAGCGAGAAGCCACGACGGCCCGCTCCTCGAAAAAGACACAAAGCCCCCGCCACAAGACTCGAGAAGACAACATCTCTCGAACCAGAAATTCCCCCTGGTACAAACCAGAGACGAAGAAGAATCGTCAAGCGATCCGCCCGAATCGGAGAAACCCAGTGATTCGATTCTCGGCTAGCACAAAATCGGAGACTACCTGAGAAGTAGAGTCTCGGATGTAGTTGATGAAACACCAAGTCTGCGAGCGCGTCGGAGAGGCAACCCAAAGACATGTTGTAGCTCACACGGTGAAGCACAAGAAAGAACTCGCGGAGCGGATAGTAATGTAATGATCCTATCTCCACCTTACCCGGACATCAAAAATCGTCTGCGTGAGTGGAGAAATGGAAGTTGAGTAAGTCGAGGAAGCAGTTCCAACGGCACGAGTTCATAGAAGAAGAAGAGGGCGCTAAATTTCCTTGGATGAAGACAAACCGCACGGACATCTGAGATCTACAAGGACAAGGAGAGAAAAGCAAAGTGAAGAAGCGAAGCACGTGAGAAGGCAAGCATCCGCCCTATCTCGGCACCACTACGTAACACACACATCCTCTCCTTGATGTCTTCTCACGGCGGTGACGAGAACCGGAGAATTTCGCCACGAGAAAGAGTTGCAAATGCGGCAAGCATTGCACGAATCAAGAATCCTTCACGAGCAAAGACTAATGGAGGGACAGGAGAGTCCTCGAACACAAACCGAAATCGATCCAATGGGAGTGGTTCAAAGAATACACCGATGTTCTTTTCGCTACCACTTTGACTCACTCGAGAAGGCGATAAGGAGTGGCGATGAAACCGGGATAGTGGGGACCCCGATCGAGCCAACCTCTATTGAAGGTGTCTACCACCTGCCCTAAATTTGAACAATCAATCGAAGCAAACGGGAGTTTGGAGACGAGTGACCCATTTCAAGTCACTCTCGGTGCGTGCGCCCGAGTGGGAAACTCCCTCCACCGCAGCAAGGTCGGAGGATCTGCGGAGATGACTCCCACAACGAATCAAGGAGGCGAAGTAGAGAAAATACAAACACAAGAAGAATGACAAGTTGCCATCAACGAAGCTCAGACGATTGAGACTGTCTCACCTGAAAGTGCCAAAGCGCTCTCGAAAGGTTAATGGCCGATGCGATCGAGGCACGAGGAAGGAATGCCCGGGAGTTAACACTGGCGATGAAAGTGCAATCCATGGGGTTGAGACTCAATGGATGCCATCTGTAGAAGACCCTAAGACAGTGACATTGTCGAAAGGGAGGACGAGCCTCGCAGCAGAGAGACTGCGCCGGAGGTAATGAAGGCCACGGGAGGTTGAAACTTCCGGGGTAAAGAAGTGAAGTAGAGAACATCCCTCCGCTATCATCGACCCATCCGAGAAGGAGATCGGCGCACTTCATGATTCCCAGGACAACCACGATGTCACTTTTCAGGATCGGGAAGCGAAGAAGAAGTCGAGTCATCCCCCATGACAAATCCAAAAGACTTCGGTGCGGATGTTCCAAGCACGAGCAAGTCGATCCCAAGACTACTCGTCAAACTTTTAACTTTGATGATGAGCCACCACTGGAAATCTCATCATCGTCCGATGACGCACGATAAGCCGAGGACGATCATTGAAATGAAAAAATCGGTGAGACCAACGAAGGCTGTTAAACATTGAGGCTCGGCAAGCGGGTCTCTTCACAACAAAACCCGGTGAACCGGACACCACTTTGCTCGGGCTCCTCAAGCCGCAACAGGATCGATTCCCAAAAGAACTTCACACGCACCGCTCATCATCGAAGCAGATCCCGGTTGGCGGTGATGAATCTTTTGTAGAATCTTTCCCTTTTTCACTGGAGATACGAACTCCACGAAGAGTCGAAAACGAACAAGCACGCTATTACAAACCAGCTCTGTTCTTCCATCGACACCATTGTTCGGTGATTATGACTTTGATCTTTGTATGGCCATCACCGCAATAGAAGAATCATTTTGAAGTTCGAGAAGTGTTCAAGGCACTCTTTCTTGAGGTTGAACGGATGGAGAGGCATCGGCCTCTTTGGACATGCGACCGACAACAGAGATGCCACCTACGGTGATTTGAGAGGCATCACGGTCGAGGATAAGGGAATGGTGGGCAATGACAAACAATGCGTGTGGAACGGTGTGAGATACTTGAACATTGTTCAACAAGCCACCCTGGTGTGGAGAGTGAAAATCCGATGCAAAACGGTGAGAGAACACATTGAGCATATGCATGAAGCTCACACCGCGAGATCAAGCCGCTGCGTGAGCAAAATACAAATGATCTCTGACGTTTGGAAGAACACATGACAAGAAAATTCAGCCTCCTCATGGCCGAGATGAAGCCGATTTTGTGAGAATCCAACGCTACTCGTCGAATTCCGTCCGCATACAACGCACAGACTTGAAGCGAGAACTCAACCATGGAAGATTTCGACTTCATGCTTGCCAAAGCATGTTCCCAGGGTTCCTCTATCCTTTGATGATGCCAAAAAGGGGGAAGAGGAATACCTCAAAGCGCTAAAATACGAAGGCGAGAAGAAAGGAAGCGGTGAGAAGAAAAAATCGGTGAGGAAGTCTTGAAAGAAGAAGAAAGGAAAGCTTGTTGAGGGGAAGGATCAACGGATGTGACATTGATGATTGCACAAACCCCCAACAAGGTCCATCACGGTGACATTATAAGCGACAAACTCCCGTGACTGCCACTCCAACACTGTATCTATGGTGAAAAGAGAAAAACAATTGAAGCGAGGGATGAAGGAAGTGGAAGGAAGAATGGATGCCAGGGTGATGAACATCTTGAAAGAACATGGAGGCATTCCAAAGTGAGCAGAGACACTTATGCCATCTCGGATGTCGGAGACGAGCCATGATCGATCGATGAATTTAAAAGCGCTCGAATCGGGGATACTTTGCAAATATGTCTATGGCTCAAGCTTGGGACTTATCTTGGGAAAAGGGTCTCACGTTATGTGAAGAAGGCGAGCTGACCAGACAACCCGATCCTCTGGCTTTGGTCACTCCGCCGGTCAGTCACCGGATTTGGAAAGAAGAAGACCGTCTGATACGCCCAGAGGTAGAGGAAGAAGCGATAGTGGAGGAAGAAGCTTGGACAGGCCTCTGCCCAAAAACATTGAATACGTGGATCCAGGAAAGAAAGGAGGGATCTACTTGGTGGGTTTGACCAAGTGGCAAATTTGAGAGTGGCTAAAACTAACGCTGAGTATGCAAAAAGAATAGAAAGAAGAAAACAAGAGACAAACTCGGCTATGGCGGAGAGAGACAGGAAATAATAAGAAAAGATGAAGCCAGGAAGGCATATGAGAAGAAAAAGAAGGCGGTGACGACGAGAAAAAGAGAAGAAGAGAAGAAGAGATCTTGATCAAGATGAAAAGAAGGAGGCGAAGGAGATGAAGTGTTCTTTGTCCCAACCCCCGTGTATTTTATCATGTAAATACATACAATGTAAGTCTTACGTAATAAAGCTATAAATTCTTTATTTTCGGTGTTGACAAATATGTGCTCGATACACCTTGTAAGCTTGATTGTGTAAAAGAACAGGGAATGATATGATCAATAAGCGGATCTATTCTGTGCGCATACATTCTATGTCAATACACTATCTGTATGTATCTTTGTTGTTTGCATTTTGAATGATTTAAGTTTGGCATCATCAAAAAGGGGAAATTGTTAGGAATTTTATTGTTTAGATTTTGATGAATGCCATGTAAAACTTAGAATAGAAAGTTGGCACCCCAATTCTTGTTTTAAAATGCATTGTAATAAATAAGTCGCCAAGCCGAGTTAAGTCGCCTACGCCTAACATGCGAAGACAAATCAAGACTGAAGGAAGACTCCGCGAGGCAATTTGAGTATGGCAAAGAAGAGTAGACGAAACTCCCTGGAGAGAAGCGGTGAGATGCGGTGAGTGGAGCATCAATCAAGTCAACTCAAGAAAAGCCAAGTCTTAAGTTGAAGTGAGAAGAGTCATCCGATGATTGGAAGGCGACTCTAAGTCACCTGGGGAAAGCAAGGAAATGCGGTCAAGTCGAGATAATCGAAAAGAACCGTTGCCTGACGTAAATCAAGAGATTTACTTAAACAAGTAATATCTCCATACCATCTTTTCGGAGTGCTCGGTCGAGCGTGCAAAAGGAATGAACGATGGGAAGCACCACACCGTGTCGAACTACGAAAAGGTGAAAGAACAATGCACGAGGAAATGGCAATTCCAAGAAGCGCAAAGCCAACGATCGCAAAGTGACTTTCAAAAATAAGCCTATCTCTTCAACGGGCAAATTTTTGAAAGTTCACTATAAAAGGCCGAGGAGTTTGTTTGAGAAAAAGATGACACACACGTGAGATAAACAAGCATATTAGAAAAATCGAAACATTCTCAATCCTCAAGCCTACATTACGAAGTACATCAATCCAACACTCACCTTGTGAAGGAAAGAGAACTTCAATCGGTTGAAGAGAAAAAATGAAAACAAGGGGTCTACATTCCGGGAAGGATTGTAGAAAGGTTCAAGGTTGAACAAGTCTTAAGCTTTTGGAGGGCTTCGTGATCAAATCCAAAGAGCTTGAGCAAGTGAGTCAGTAGTAACAAAGCGGTACGCCTGTGAAGAAAGGTTCGAGTCGTCACGAGAAGCCTTGGGTGAGTGATCAAGGCGTCTCATCGAGTCCCTAAGGATCAAGTTTGTTGTGATCAAGACTTGTATCCGGATTACCACTTTGTAAACCGATCATTACCTAGTGGATTCCTCGGGAGTTGGAGAAGAGAGAGTAGAAGAATTACCCCATCTTGAACCTCTATAAAAACTTCACCGTGTCATTTACATTTTCAAAGACTTAAATTCTCGCACTTTTAAGCGCTTATATCTGCGATAAATTTGCTATCCATTTGATAATTTATAAGTACTAAATCAAGCTCTAAAATCTTGCTTAATCAAACTTAAGGGTGTTAAGTCTTCAATGAAAATAAAACCACAGTTGAGTTAAATTATAGTCAACAATTTGAGTTACTCCATCAACGGCTCAATTTAGTCTGTTGAGAGATTAACTCTCTTGAGTGACTAATTGATCATCCATCAAGGACACAATTTGTGTAGAATCAACTCTGTAGATTTAAAAGGACTAAATCGAAAATTTGGTAAGGTTTATTCAACCCCCCCTTCTAAACCTTACACTTACACCCCTTGGGACCTACAACAACCAACAAGAGATGGATGTAGGAAAAAAAAGGTGTTTCTATTGTTTCTGATGGATGGTTCAACTGACAAAGAAGATCACTTATAAATATCATGGTGGCATCTTCAGGAGGTGCAATGTTTCGATAATGTATATATGGAAGTGGAAACATAAAAGATGCAGATTATGTTGCATCGACGTTTGAAAGCGCAATCAAGGAAGTTGGAGAGCAAAGTGTTGTTCAAATCATAACTGACAACGCAAGCAATTACAAAGCTGTTGGATTAATCATTGAAAGTAAGTATTCTCACATGTTATAGACTCCATGTGTAGTGCATAGCTTAAATTTGGCTTTAAAAAGTATTTGTAATCCTTCTGAAAAATCACCACAATATGTTCATTGCAAGTGGATTGCTGATTTGGTGAGTGATGTCCAAAATATCCGCAGTTTCATTGTTAACCATAACATGTCATTGTTCATATACAACAAATACTCTAAGTTGAGCTTGTTGAGGTTGGGTAATACAAGATTTGCTTCTTATATTATTATGAGCAAACGATTGAGAGAGGTTATGTTATCTCTTGAACAAATGGTGATGGATTCTGATTGGAAAAATTATTGGGATGGAAATAATGAAGTTATAGCACAAGAGGTGAAAAAGTGCATTGTAAATTATGTTTGGTGGCATAATTTAGATTATTTCTTGTCTTCCACTGAGCTTATTATAAATATGTTGTGGGATGCTAATACTGATACTCCCATTTTGCATTCTATATATGACATGTGGGACTCAATGATTGAAAATGTGAAGCAAAATATTTCAACCATGAGGGCATAAGTCTTGTTGGAGGCAATTCAGTCTTCTTTTTTTTTTCGTTTTTGCGCTATTCATCAAATTTTAGAGGCTAGATGGAATAAGAGCAACATCCCTTTACATTGTATGGTACATTCTCTAGTCCCCAAGTATTATTGTGAAGCTTGGCATCAAGGTGGAACTATTGGAGGAGCTCCAAGAGTTTTACCACATAAGGATCTTGAAGTTTCTATGAACATAAGTAAATGTTTCAAAAGATTGTTTAATCCAACTGACTTGAGGAAAGCATATGTCGAATCAGGCCCGGATTTGAGCCTAGGCCCAACAAGCAATCGCCTATGGCCCAAAATATTTAAGGGCCAATTTTTTTTAACTATACAACAAGTTAGCAATCAAAAATGGAAAAAAAGCCCAACACCAAAATTTGAAAAAAGCCCAACACTCTTAGTAAACCCGTTTGGCTTAATATCCAGCCCCAAAGTGCAGACAACTTTTTCTAGAAACAAAAGGTTCAACAACTCTTTTCCTCAGTCGTATACTCCTTTTCCCCCAAATCTTAACTTCCAGTTCTAAATTTGGGCCTAGTCGGAGGCGTGATAGAGAACAGGCAACATCGCAACGGTCAATAGTGTCGTAGTCAGCGGTTAGTTTTATTTATATTTTAATTTATATTAATATATTATAGAGAAAATATTTGTGGGTTTTCGATTTCAAATCAAGTAATATATAATAAATGAGTCAAAATTAATTATATTATATAGTTTGCATCTTAAATATATTGGATTATCCTTAATTAATTTGTTTATGGTTTCTGTTAAATGTGTTGGACTTAATTAGGTCATATTAAATTGTTCTAAGATAGTTTGCATCTTATATAGTTATATGTGTTGGATTATCCTTAATTAATTGAATCTTAAATGTGTTTATGGCTTCTGTTAAATTATTCTAGCACATCTATTTAATACGTTTAAATAAAAATTTTGAATTAGGGAAATTATGAAAGCCACTCCCTATTCTAGCAATTCATTATATTATTTTTAAACTTTATTTTAAAAGAATGAATTTTTAGCTTCATTTTTAAATTATAATTTTCACAAATTGTTTGTGATTTGCATTCAATTACTAATATATTATATTGTTTGTGCATAAAAAGTACAAGATGTCTCCCAAATGTATGTCGAGTGCTCACAAGAGGAAAAAAAAACAAAAGAGAATAGAGTTAATTCGACGTCAAACAGGAGATATAGATAAATATTTTAAAAGACCCTGTGAAGAAAAAACGAATGTAGATGTGGAAAATCAAATTGAGAAGGAACGTCAGACCAATAATGAAAATGATATTGCCACTGAAGTTCAACAAGAGAAAGTGGTTGAACATCTTGAATCACAATCAATTGGAGGTGAGGAAGTGAAAGAACAAGTTGAGGATGAAACTCTGTTATCTATAGATTTGGAAGATCTTGGGAACTAGAAAAATATTGATCAACAAATGATAGATTGGGTCCAAAAAGAGTTGATGGTATTGTGTATCCTACCAATAAAAAAGGTAGACATTTTGATTCATCACAATATATAAGAATATTGTCGAATGGACAAAAAACTTGATCTTGATATTGATGATATAAGAGGGCATGCGTATGACAATGGATCAAACATGAGTGGAAGGCATAAAAGAGTACAAAAAAGATTATTGAAATTGAACCCTGGAGTTTTTTATATGCCATGTGTCTGTCATAGTCTTAATTTGGCATTATGTGATATGGCAAATAGTTGTAGAAAGGCTAGAAGCTTCTTTGGAGTGGTACAACGGGTCTACACGTTGTTCTCTTTTCTACAAAGCGGTGAAAATTTTTCAAAGACCATGTAAGTGGATTGACAGTTAAGCCATTATCACAAACGCGATGGGAAAGTCATGTTGAGAGTGTTAGCAACATGAGCTCAATAACTTTGAGTTTTTGCTTGGAATTTCGATTTGATATAGGATGCTACAAGCAATCAACAAAGTGAGTAAATTTCTTCAAGCTGAAGACATGTATGTTGAAATTTCTATTACAATTTTACAAGGACTCGTTGCATTTTTTGATGACTTTACAGAGTGTGGATTTCATCGTGCAATGGATGAAGCTAAAGTAATGGCAAGTGAAGCTACATTTCTAGAAAAACGCATCATCCATAGAAAGAGACGATATGATAAAAGTGGTACTGACGAGATAAGGCTTTCACCTAAAGAATCTTTTAGAGTTGATTACTTTATTTACATAGTTGATCAAGCACGATCATCACTTTAAAAGCGGTTTGAGAAATTTAAGGAATATAAAAGTTTTTTTGGATTTTTGTTTAATTTGGAGAAGTTAAAGACTGTGTCATATGACAGTTTGTTGAAGTCCTGTATGAATCTTGAGCAGCATTTGAAGCACAATGGGTATGCATATATTATTGGAGATTATTTATGTATATAACTATTATGTTTGCAGAGCTATTTGTCAAGTGAAATAATGAGAGCAACGGATGTTGTACGATTTTTGAATAGGGCGAATTGTTTCCCAAATGTTTATATTTCTTACAAGATTTTACTAACCATACCGGTTATTGTTGCATCGGCAAAAAGATCTTTCTCCAAGTTGAAGCTGATTAAGACTTATCTACGATCAACTATGTCGCAAGACATATAGAATGAATTGACTATGTTATCAATAGAAAGAAAATTGGTTGATCAATTAGACTACACAAACTTGATAAATATTTTTGCCTCTAAAACTGCAAGGCGTGTTGTATTTAGATGGAAAGTAAGAAACTTTTCCTTATTTTGGACTAATTTTTCATATTCTTTGTTTTATAATTTCCTAAAATTTGGTGTTTTTTTATTTTGATAGATATCAAAAATTTCGTCTTGGTTCATATTTGTGAGGAAATATTGCATTCTATGTCGCTACTATGGTGAACTGCACTTATGAGGTACTTATTTACTGTTTTAAAACATATGAATAATATGATATGCTTTGGTAATTTTTGGTTTATGAAATATTATTGCCTTTAGGCATATACTAATATTAGTTCATGAGTTGATACATTATTGTTGTCTTGTCGATATATTAATATTATTTTATTAACTGATACATTGTTGTTGTCTTGCCAGCTTATTACTATTTTTAATTAGTCGTGTTGGCCCGCTAAATTAATTATTCAACCCTCAATTTAGAGTAATATTTTAAAATAAAAAAATTGCCACTACAAGGGTCCATTTTAATATTCTCGCTTAGGGCCCCGTGAATCACAGGTTCGGCCATGTGTCGAATATGGAACCTTTTCTAGTGGATTGGAGATTTTCAATCAGGCTCATGTTATTGATGCTATAATGTTTGAGAGCCAATATCTTGGTGGACTAATTATGGTGCTTTTATACCTTTATTGCAAATTTTAGCCTTCAAATTGCTTTCACAGCTGGCATCATCATCCTGTCGCGAGAGAAATTGGAGCACATATTCAATTATTCAAAGCATCAAAAGAAACAAATTGTCAATTAGTAGAGTGGAAGATATGGTCTTTGTACATTGCAATCTTCGATTGATGCCTAGAAAGCAAGAGGAGTACAAAGACGTGCCAACAAAATATTGGGACTTGTGTAAGGTTATTGTTTTATTTTTATTTTTAATTAAATAATGATAACATATTAATGCTTTTGTTTTTTTAGGTGGTGATAGTATGGATTTAGATGGACATTCTACTGAACTTCTGGAGTTATCTCTTGATGAACCGGAGTTTGAGACAATGACATTAAATGATGAAGATGAAGACTAAAGAGTAACAAGAGTCAAGAGTTGCAACTGAAAGTCATATTGTTATAAGTTTTCTTCATTGTCATTGGATATCATTTTTATATCTTTAGTTTTTGGTTCTTTAGGTTGATAAAGTTTTATTCAAGATAGCTTGTTTTTATTTTTTCTATTACTTTTAGGACTTGGAAGTTTAATATGTTTCCAGTTTTAAGAAGTATAATATTATATATAATAATAAAAAATCTGAATTTGTCGGCCGTGTCGCCGTATCCGCATCCATATTTTGGATTCTTATTAGTCGTGTCCACATATTCGAAATTTTAGACAAGCAAAGGTCCGACATTCAGATATGTACCCATGTCCGACACCCATATCCGAGTCCAAGCAACATAGGCTTGAACACACAACCTTTGAGGTGCCTAAGAAAATGTGACGTATAACCTGTCTTGTTAACATTCAACTGATGGCCACAATGTATACATTGAGACTTCATTGACCCATCCAGAGGAGTAATCTGTTTAACGTCATCCCATGCTTTGGATGTACGTTTTCTTTTCTTTGGAGCATATGGATTGTCTAGTTCTTCTTCGACTTCAATGATCTCAAGCGGACTGACATCCTTGCTTTCGTTTCTTCAGTCATATCATTTATAATGGGTCGAACTTCTTCTAAAACAGGATTTGTGCTTGACTCTTGCGCAATATAAAGTATTTGGAGTTGACATGTTCAGTCCCCTGTACATTTGAAAGGCTGGTAAGAAATTGAATTACTTAAATAAATTATTTCATAAGTGGCAATTATGATTATATAGAAAATATGTCACAATAAGATGCAAAAATATTTTAGAAATGAGTATGTTCAATTTCTATGATTTCTTTTATACTTGTACTTGGAGAAGAACTCTTACGCAATTAATATTTTATACAACTTGATATTAAAATGTCTAATGCTCTGTTTCAATACTGTGTCCATTTACAAACATAAAAGTAAAATATTTCTTCTCAAATCTGCCAATGATCTCCACCAATCTAGAGCAAATCATTCACATAAACAAAATTGGATTAGTTATTCTTAAACTTTTGCAAGTTTAACACAAGCCCAATAAAAATAAAATCTCAGATAACTAAATTATTTTTTTTCACTTTATTGAATTAAAAAGAAAATAATCTGATCTTCCATTCCTTCTCCAATCCACATCAAAAAAACCAAAAAAAAAAAAAAAATGGATTATGCATTTCTGAGAAATAGTGTTTTACCCTTGAACAAATTCCAAATTCAATAACCATCTAATTTAATAAGATAGCTCAAAACAAACACAACAAATAACCTAAGAAAAATGGGTCGAGAAAAAGAACACTTACAATGCGAAGAAGAAGAAACAACACCGAGCAACGCCTGTCACTTGTCGAACAAAGACAGAAGCGTAACCGAAGCGATTACTGTGCTCACTTCTTGCCGAGCAACACCGAGCAGAATCGAGCGCCGAGTAAAACCAAGCAACGCCTGTCACTTGTCGAGCAATTTTTGAACTAATAGAATCTTTGACAATAAAAATATACAAAGGAGTTGAATGAATCGACATTGACTTTTCCAAATTGTCAGCTATGTACAAATTAGAGTTGGGATTATTTTTCCTTTATAATCTCGGTCATTAAAAACTATCAATGTCACTTTTTTCTCCTTATTTAATTAATAGGCTCAATATTAAAAGGTAATAAATTTAAAAGATGAATCCTGATTTCTGGATTATTAATTGTTATTTTTTAAATTTGTACAAAAGATGTCATATGGATAAACGTGAAGCAACTATTTGGAACTGAGAGAATGAGAAGTTGACAAATGTCCAAGATTAATGAGGTAATGACATGTGTCAACTTTATTTTTTTGTTTTAGTATATATGATTGATATTATATTTGTGCTTCTATATAGACTATATTAATATGTATTATGTTTTTAGTTTCATATGGTTTATTGGATAGTTATAAAATTTTGAAAATTTATATACTCTTTTAAGCATTTGTAATATTCTTATGATTTTATGATAAATACTGGTTGATGATACATTAATTACTAAGTCTAAATTTATAATTATTACTAGGTAAGTCTCGTGTGATACACGAATTTTGTTGGTTTGTTTAGACACTTCTTAGTTCCCCAAACTATTTTTTAATATTTTACTTTTTAACAAAATCATATAATTTTGAAATATCCAAAACAAGCACGTTTATAAATATACCTCATTATTATATATGTGCTTCTGTATAGACTATATTATTTTATATTATACTATTTGATTCGTTCAATTTTGGTTTTGTAGGTTTGATTAATATTTTGTCTAGCCTTAATCCTTAGATATATAGTTTTTCTTTGCAAGGAATAATATTATTTTACAATTTAAACGAGTTTGAACATAGATTCACGAGCCAATAAACGAGAATGCTCGCGAACTCAACTAAACGAGCCGATCTCGAACACAGGCTCACGAGACTATAAACAAACATGTTCGCGAGCTCAATTAATGAATCGAGCTCGAACACAAGCTAACGAGCCTATAAACGAACACGTTTGCGAGCTAAATTAACGAACCAAACTCGAGCCTAGGCTCGTGAGCCTATAAACGAACATGTTCGCGAGCCGAGTTCGAATATAGGATCGCGAGCCGAACATGTTCGCAAATATCTGTAAGCTCGAGTTCGGCTCATTTAAAACCTCGAACATGAATTTTAGGCTCGAGATCGGCTCGTTAAGCTTGACGAACGATCTTGAACGAATATTTTTCTGAATCAAAACCCGAATAGCTCACAAACGACTTGATTTATTTGCAGCCTTAGCAACTCTTGTAATAATCCTCAACTACTTGATGGATGATCCAGGCCCGTGTCCCATTATAGTGTAATCGTAGCTTGGGCCTTTATCCAACCCCAGGAAATTTGTTTATTTTGCATGAAAAAATAGGGGGCCTTTTGGACATTTAGTATAGTTATCCGATGTAATCAATCCTATATACTAAAAGAAAAAACAAGTATGTCATATGTCATCACCTCAATACTTTAAGACACATGGCAACTCCTCATTCTCCCAAGTTCATGTGGCGACTTCACATTTATCAATGTGGCAACCATAAAATAGTTTTCATATTTCATATATAATCTAAAAGATAACAATTAATCAAAAAATCAAGTATTCTATCTATAAAATCTATTTTTTTTTTTTGTAAATCACAGTTTCTATTAATCCTAAAATCAAGGATTATATCTATAAAACCTATTTTTTTTGGTAAATCATAATTTATATCTATACAGAGTATTATAATCTAAAAGTAAATAAATAATAAAAGAAATCAAAGTTTCTATCTATACAATTTTTTTCATAAATAAAAAATTCCACGTACCAAAACTTTCTCTTTTGACAATCCCGTATAACACACGGATATTTTTCTAGTCATTTCTTAAATGAAATATGATATCCTATTCAAAAAACACTTTTAATCACTGTCAAAAAAACAAAAAAAAAACACATTTAATCAAAGCAATTTCACAAACCCTATGAACAAAGACAAACAAGGCCTAAAATGAATAAATAAATTTATTTGTGCTATTAATTTTAAACTGAAAACCTGTGTTTCTTACGCATTAGACTTTGTAATTATCATCTCATTACATTTATACAATGAGTTCGTGATAAAACAAGTTCATAACATTATTTTTGTTAGTGATTTAAAAAAAACATTATTTTGTTAATATTTTTATGATAATAATGGATATCATTATTAATAATGATATATAGACAGATAATAACATAAATATTTCTAATTTGTTACATTCTTTAACTTTAGAAAAAGTAATTATTTAGTGCTTGTTTGGGAGCACCTATGGAAAAGTCCATTTAGAAAATGAACTTATCTAGAATGGACTTTTCAAAAAGCCTCTCATTCTCACTTCTTTAGAATGGATTTTTTGGATGAGTGACTTATCAAAAAGTCCATTCCAAAATAACCACCAAACATGAAAATTTATTGAAATGGACTTTTAGATCCAAAAGTCCATTTCAAAAGTGCTCACAATATTTTGTCAAACTTGTCATTAGACAGTTAGCCTACGTCCATATTGAACAATACTCTTTTTTTCTCTAGGGTGGCGCTATTCACACCCCAAAATTGTTAACACATCCACCTTCATATAATTTAAAAAATGTGATTAGTTTAAAAGACTATTGTCACGGACTTGTTCCCTCAACAACGAACCGTGCGGCCTTAGCTCCTTCAATCGCCCCTTGCGATTAGCTAAGTCAGCCTCTCCCACGTGTTTGTGTGTGAAGAAGTGTAAGAAGATGGCTAAGTAATTAGCACACAAGAAAATTAGGAAAGGAACACTTATATTCACTCACACTTGCTTACAATGCTTACTTGGTTACAAATGAGGTCCCTACACCTATTTATACTACTCCACCTCCTTAATGGATGGTGGTGATTCATTTGATCCAACGGTTGGGAGAAGTTCTCTAGAACTCTCCACATGATTCCTACATATTCTACAAGTATTCTATAAATCTCCACTCTAGTCTACAATCTTCTACATAGTTCCATACTACTCTATAACATTCTAGACTATTCTACAATGTTCTACATTATTATATCATATTCAGACTCTTCTATAGTATTCTAGACTCTTCTAGAATATTCGGACTCTTCTACAATGTTCTAGAACATTCCAGCATTCTTCTAGACTCTTCTAGAACATTCCCATTCTTCTAGATCATTCTAGAATCATGCTTTAGGTGATTGTAGACGATGGATTTCGTTCAATGGTGAGCCCCTTTGTCCGGCAGATGGCGAAAAATCGGTCGTAAAAGGCCAATGCGTGACATTCTCCCCATCCAATCGGCGCGCCGTCGCCGCGTACTCATATCACGTGTCGACTTCTTTTCTCTTCGACGACGAGCCTTTTTCATGTTGGCTTCAATCAACCTCATGGCGAGAAATAATTTAGCTTCTTTGTATCTCGATGCTCACGGTGGTAGCGGGTATTATACAAGATGAATGCTTGTCAAGAATCCACACACTTGTTGAGAAAGGTATGGGAATAGCACATACCTTGCGCCAAAAAGTCCATCCCAAGCACCACCTTGTAGTCATCCATCGGAACTATTGAAAAGTTTGCTTGGCCCTTCCAAGCACCAGGCGCAGAGATCAACACCTTGAGACGTACCTTTAATGGGTATGGGTTTCGTATTTGCGCGCCTTCATCCATCCGTCCCCTTTTCCCCCTGTAGGCTAGTCTCTTGCTTTCATTAACATCCATAAAGTTGTTTGAAGCTCCCGGTGTCTACCATCACTTTGGTAGATTTCCCATTGATATGCGCCTCCACGTACATTAGCTCCTTGCTTGATGTAGTAGATACATCTCTACGGTCTTAAGAGCATTAAGAAGTTGTAATGCTCAATCCTACTTGGTTCTTCGGGTGTTATTTCCTCAAAGACCATGTTCCTCCACCATGGCATGCAAAGTTCCTAACTTAGGGACGATCGCGTATGGGATGTGGTCCTTTGCACATGTAGCATCCTCATTTAGGCGTAGAAGTGGTCTTCTTGGCCTCATACTCTTTCCTAGGGAAGGAGGCTTATCTCTCTGTCGTGGGAGAAATCTTATAACGCCCGTGTCTCTCTTCTTCATCCGAAGAGTCCCTCTTTTTCTCATCTCTCATAGAAGCTCAAGCTTTTGATAATCAATGAGAGACTCGGCAACGCGATAGCTTCATCCATTTGTACTAACATTTCGACGTTGTACTTCTGCCTGAGTGTTGAAGTCCATCGACAAAGTAGAAAAGAAGGTCCTCATCCGACATGTTTGGGATTTGAAGCGTAAGGGTTGTGAACTCTTTCACGTAATCTTGAATATCTCCCCTATGTTTCAACTCTCGCATTTTCTTTCGAGCAACATAAACGACATTTTTACGGGTAGAAGTGTCGTTTAAGCTCTCTCTTAAATTCTTCCCAAGTATCAATTCGACAAGCACCTCGTTCTATGTCGGCATGTTTTCTACGCCACCACAAAGTAGCGATGATCTCGTAAGATAAAGAGTAGCGATTCTTACCTTTGATGCTTTACCTCGGTAAGGTCGAGCCCTCAAGTATCGCTCCGTTTGCCAAAAGAAGTTTTCCACGACTTTAGCGTCCCTTACGCCATTAAACCCCGTCGGCAGGGTAGTCCACCCTTGGACTAGTTTGTGGTGATGCTAGCTCCTCCACTAGCGGCGGCCTTTTTGCATAAAGCTAAATCTTCTCGCATCCTCGATCTTGCTTGTAAAGCCGAATAGCATCCATCATCCTTGCCTCCAACTTGGCAAAGCGTTCCTCATGTGTGGTGTTGACATCAAGACAAGTTTGGATATTTTCCTTGAGGAATCTATCCGCTTTCGAGAACATGGCCCTCCAATGTCTCGACGGTATGTTCGACCCGCTCAAGTCGTTCCCCATCTCTACTACAACGTGTTCCAAAGACGTCCCCTCTCGTACTTTGCTTTGGTCACGTTTCTTTCTGTCTCGTCGTGTCCACCTTTGGTTCCCTCCCCGCGGTTCTCGGTCATCATCGACACAATGATGTCTTCACCGCCATCGCGCGACTACTTCACAACACTTCGCCCAAACCGGGCTCGATACCACATCACGGACTTGTTCCTCAACAACGAACCGTGCGGCCTTAGCTCCTTCAATCGCCCCTGCGATTAGCTAAGTCGACCTCTCCCACGTGTTTGTGTGTGAAGAAGTGTAAGAAGATGGCTAAGTAATTAGCACACAAGAAAATTAGGAAAGGAACACTTATATTCACTCACACTTGCTTACAATGCTTACTTGGTTACAAATGAGGTCCCTACACCTATTTATACTACTCCACCTCCTTAATGGATGGTGGTGATTCATTTGATCCAACGGTTGGGAGAAGTTCTCTAGAACTCTCCACATGATTCCTACATATTCTACAAGTATTCTATAAATCTCCACTAGTCTACAATCTTCTACATAGTTCCATACTACTCTATAACATTCTAGACTATTCTACAATGTTCTACATTATTATATCATATTCAGACTCTTCTATAGTATTCTACAGACTCTTCTAAAATATTCGGACTCTCTTCTACAATGTTCTAGAACATTCCAGATTCTTCTAGACTCTTCTAGAACATTCAGGATTCTTCTAGATCATTCTAGAATCATCTTTAGGTGATTGTAGACGATGGATTTCGTTCAATGGTGAGCCCCTTTGTCCCGGCAGATGGCGAAAAATCAGTCGTAAAGGCCAACTGCGTGACACTATGATACCCTTAATTAAATAAATAAGTTCTAATACACTTCATCTTCCTCATACTCACCCACATTCTTGTAAAAAGTCGAATTTATTTTTGTAAACCCTAGATTTTCAAAAACTCACATTTTTTGCAAATATGAACAACAAAAAATTAATTTTGTCGAATAATATAAGTATATCCTTAATTTGCAACTTAAAAGTGTATTATTTTTCATTTTTACGATTGAAAATTTACTATTAAATAACAAAAAGTCACGACACTTGGCACGATCCTTGATGTAATTAAAACTTTTTCGTGCCGTTGTGCCACTTGGCACAATGGCACGATCATAATTACTTTTCGATCGTGCCAGCAGCACAATGGCATGATCGTAGTTACTTTCGATCATGCCTTGTGGCACGATCGAGTATACAATCGTGCCACCCATCGTGTCATCCATCGTCTTCTTCCCAACTCCGATAAAAACCAGGAAAAACAAAAGTTATGTAACTCTACAGAATTCAAACCAAATACAATTACCCAACATTTATACCCTACAATTACCCAAACTTAATACAACTATAAATGCGAAATTAAAGTAAGATATTAATTTTAAAATTAAAATAAAATAAAAATTATGTCATCCAAAAGATATTACATCTTCTTTCGTTCTTGTTTTAACAAAGAAGCTTGATGGATTTCTTAAAACGCGACCCGCATTTTCCTTGGATTTATCATTTTGAGTGTATTTGGAAGGAAAAATAGGGAAACGGTAAAATTGAAAAAAAATAGGGGGTGTATTTAACAATTAGACTATATTTTAAAAAATGGGATGATGTATTTAGAAGGTGAGTTTGTTCAAAGAAAAAAGGTGCCACTAGCGCCACCCTTTTCTGGATAGATTTCTTTTACGAGTTGTCTAAATATATTTGCAGAAAAACTTCGCGCCCGTCCATGGCCGCCCACCAAATTTTAGAATTTGAAATATCCTCTCAGTTCAAATTCTGAATTATTTCGATCCCTTCATACAAACGTATTTGCCTATGATTTTTGCGCATTCAATTTACTCAGGGAAGGGGCAAAATTAGGGCTCATTATTTTCTCACCGTTCTACCAGAATGGCTGCCACTCCTGACTTCTCTCAACTCGACATCTCAGAGCATGTGGGTTTGCGATTTCCTATACTGTTACTTATATGTGTTAAAAATCCATTTCATTGTGTACAAGTATATGAGTATGTATATTTTTGTGTCACAGGAAAAGGATAAATTGGTTGGGGAAGTGATCCGCTACATCCTGTTCAAAACTGAGCAAAATGGAGGTTGTCCCATAAAAAGAGAAGATTTGACTCAGTTGATTACAGGTAAAGGCTATAGGCAGAGGAATTTGCCCGCCTTTGTAATCAATGAGGCTAAATCAAACTCTCCTCGATTTTTGGCTATGAAATGAGAGAGCTTCAGAGGTCTCGGCCTTCTGTTAATCATGGCCGTGCATCACAACAGTGTGAGTTTTATTTATTTATTTTTATTTTTGCTTTGTTTAATCAAAGAGTGTTAATGGGCAAGCATGTTGCTGGACAGTGAGAATGCAACTAAATGTTTTGTCATGTTGTTTATGTGTTTGATTATTTATAATGTGTTTGCCTGGTCTTGAATTTGTAAGGATTAAAAATGTCAACTTTGGGCTTTATTTAAGGGGGTCAGATATTTAAAGTTTTTGTTGTGAATTAACAGTTTCCTACTTGGAGTGTTGCTATGCTGTGTGACCTTTCTCTAAAGGGATAAAACTGTTTGGAGGGAGGTGAGAACCAATGAAAAATGGGGGAGTAGTAATGGTATCAACTATCGACAACTATTGTCATGGCTGGACGAAAATATAACGTTTCTAGTTTCCACAGTACCAAATAAAGAAGTGGTTTTTCTTCTAGGAAGCATGATAAGGCAATTTACGTCATCATGGGTACCTGCTTAAGACAGTGTTAAAGGTCTGTTGTATTTTGAATTCTCTGAGGGGAAGCATAAACATAAGAAAAATGAGTTCATGTGATTTTCCATCACTTTTTTTCCCCATCGAATATCTATTTTCCCCCCCAAGAGTACGTACTGCTTTTACATCCATTCTTGTTTTAATTGATTTACGAAAGTTCAAAATTTCCTCTCTGGGGGATTTTCATATAAAATATTGTTATCGTCAGTGGTTTAATTGTCTGCCTTCTTGCAACTTACTGTGAGTTGTTAAATGGGCCATAAGTCTTGTCAAAGAAATACAAGCATGTACATGGATTCTTAAAGTTACATCTTTTTTATTTAAATTGAGTTTATGTTGTTAAAACTTAAAAGTAGCTAGTCATCAGAGACTACTGCTCACCATGATCCTCATTAAGAGCATCACAATATACTTTCAGTAATTGGTAGATAGACTGATTCTTTTTAGTTTTCTTGTTGCAGCTTTTGGTGATGCAAAGTCATATATAATCACAAGTCAGCTACCGGCTGATGTCTACACTAAATTTGTGGAGGATAAAAGTTCGTCACACATGACAGGCTTAACTTTTGTTGTTGTTGGGATTATTCATCTATGTGGAGGCAAAGTTACAGAAGGTATGCTTATATATTAGTATGACAGTCATGCTTAATAGTTCGTATATCCTTCTATAATTTTGCGTAACATATAAAAATATTATGTTGTTCCAAATTCTTGAAGAAAATCTTTGGCATCACCTTAAGCGCTTGGGATTGCATGAAAATGAGGAAAACCATCCAAATTTTGCAAACACCAAACTGGCATTAGAAGCACTTGTCCATCAAAGGTGATTGTTGGTATATTCATACAGATCACTTGGTTTGGCTTTAATATCTGGTCTAAGCTTTATGTTTCCCAGATATTTGCAGAAAGAAAAAGTTAATGGCCCTGAAGGCAACATAGTATATTATGAGCTTGCTGAGAGAGCTCTAGATGCAGCAGTTAATGACAGAATCAAAGAATACGTAACTCAGGTGTTTTATATTTTTTTCTTATTCTGTTGGGTGTCTATTGGATCTCCTTTTTTTTTTTTTTTCTAAATTCATTTCCTATAGTATTTACGACTGCATAAATGGATATTTTTGTTATATCATCAAGTAAGAAAGATGCAATTTTGAGGCCATACTGAGAAAAGAATAAATACTTAAGTGACTATTAAAATCTAGAATGCATAATTTGCGCGACAACTCATATGCAACTAGTTTTTTATGACACTGCACTTGCTTTATTGGTAATCGCCTCTATACTCATCTTTAGGACATGGGATAAATAGCAAATGAGTTTCTCTCTTGATAATTGCTGTTCGGTTATGCTTGGTTCTTAAAGATTGTCGTATTGGCTGTTGGCATAAATGAACTAATATACACATGCTTTACTAACAAAATTGTATCTTTTTCCTTGCAGATTGTGCAAAAAGATGTTGTCTCGTTGGAGGCTGATTAAACATATTCCTCAATGTGCTTTTGTACAATTAAACGTACAAAAAGACTGGTCTTTTGCTTATATTCTGAACTGTATGGGACGGGTAATGGGATGTGGTTCGACCCGTTGGATAAAGATAGCTGCTATTACAGAAAATTTGCTCTTTCATGTAGAAAGTAAAATCTGTTTATATCTATATCCTTGGAAAATGTTCTACCTAGTCTGATGTTACAATTTGGAGTTGGAACTTTTGAATGCTCAATAGTTGAGCTTTAACGTTCTCTTATTAATGCGGAGGCATTAGAACATATTTGCGCCAGTCCTGTCAAAAGTAATATTATTGAAAACTCTGCAAAATTTTATAATTTAATTTAGGGATATTTACAAAAAAAATCTAATGTTTGGACTAATTATATATAAACCCAGAGGTTTTTGATAATTACTAAAATTCCATTGAGATTTGATTTTATCTTAAATTTAAGGAGGTAAAAAATGTAAGGGTTTTGAAATGTTTTTTTTCTTTTTTTCTTATGAAGGGTGAAAATGTAAGATTTTTTTTTTTTTTTTTAAAGTTAGCCCAAACATCATTTATTTTTTTGGGTAATGATCCCTGTATTTTATTTTATTGGATAATTGATGCAAAATAATGAACATATACGCAAGGACAAGGTATTACTAAAAATCACAGGATCAGTGAATCTTATTTACATACATAAACTGTCTGCTTTGGAACAAATAGGATGTCAGATATCCAACAACCTACATACAATATACCATTACAAAGGGTACAAAATAAGAAAAAAATATTCTCTCTTTCCCCAAGTACGGTAAAATAGTGCGGACATGATCTTTTATTGTTAACATTTTTTTATTTGCAGAATCTTTTCATGTTAGTTTGATTATGTAATTTATTGTATTGTATTAATTGTCGTAATGTGTATATTTTATGAATTTAATGCACCAAATATTTCAATCAAAACTGTGTATATTCTTCCCGCTTCTTTGTTGGTAGGTCTAGATCAGGCTCAAAAGGTGAGAGAGGAGAAAAGTATTGATCAACCATGTCTTGAGATACATGCTCCAAACTTGGAGGATCCCACTGCAATTTTCAAAAATATCAAAATTGCATAGATGTACACCAAAATGGAATAATACACACGGTCTGAAATTGTAGTTTACCTTAGGTGTAAAATCTTTATCCACTAACTTTGCTCGGACACCCTAACAAGGGAAGATAGAAGTTCATTTCTTGACCAAAAAAAAAGAGGACTAACTACAAAAATACCCTTAAGTTCAGTGTAATTATAAAAAAAGCCCAAACATCTTCAAAAATTAAAACATTCCCTTGATATTTGATTCTATTTTACAAGTTGCACCTATTTCAGGTGTTTGTAATACCTTAAAGATAGATTTATAATTTCAGACAACATTACCTCAAAGAAATCACCAGTTATTTGCCTGGAAATTGCTTGTACTGTCATTCTATACTCTCGAACAAGACACTGCTCAAGAGATTGAAACCTTCCTTCTCGTATCTGTTATCGCGCATCGTTGCAGCTCAGAACGAAAGGAAAAAAACGAACGACAGAAGAACATTAGCAGAAAAACAGAGTAAATGTTTGAAGCACTTACAGATCTTAAGGCAACCTTCAAGCTCAATGGTGCAGCTTCTTTAAGCTTCTTCAGAGTTGATACACACCATGCATCTTTTGTTTTGGCAACCTCACTTTCCTGGTAAAGTTTATAGCTTAAAAATAGTTGGAATTTAATAATATATTGAGATATGAAATGGAAATAATGACTATGTGCTTACCAAGGATTGGACAATTTCTTCAACTGTGTCATGGCTGAAACATTTTTCAAGTGTTTCAATCCTAACAAGGAAAAAAAAAAAAGAGCATGACAAAATAAATAATCAACTTGGATTATCACCAAAAACAGGAAAACCATGTTGCAGAGCATCAAGAGTAAAATCTATTTGTATTGTACCTCTTTAAGGGCACCCTTTTTATACTAATCTAAGTCACAACTATTTTACTCAATCTCAATAAGCTACAAGCCAGCAAACAATGTGAGTATTTGCAAACACTTAAAAAAACTTAAAAAACCACTTGTAGACTTTAGCTTAAAAGAATTAGAGAGTGTTGGCAAACATGTGAAGAAGTTATTTATTGTAGCAGAAACTAAAAGTAGTTTAGAATGAGAAATTGATAGTGTTTGGAAATAGAAGCTAAAAGCTGAAAAGAATCAAAGTTTGAAGTGTTTGGAAAAATGGTTTCAAAATGAACTTATGGACAGAAAGCCCAAAACACCCTTCTTATCTTATTATTAGTAGACTATTATTATATTTTTCAAATTTGAGGATACGAATGTCAAAAGAAAACTTCACTTTTCCAAAATCAAAAGCACAACTCCAACTTTTAGTTTTTGAATATATGAAGTAGAATCAAAAGCACAAACCAGCATTTGCAAGCACCAAAAAGAGATTTTTTTCAACTAAAGGTTTAAAATCACTTTTTCTTAGTGTTTGTTAACACTCCTTTAGTTTTTAGTATTTTCAAATGTCAACTTATGCTTCTGATTTTGTATAATTTAATGAGAATCTTAGAAAAATTGGGAAGGATGCTTTAAATTTCAATAAATCACTTTTTTTTTTTTAAAGTAGAAGCTTTTGCAAACACTCTAAAAATACCTGTGAACTACACTACTCTGATGTGGATGCACTGGATGATCTTCAAGACTTGCTAAACATGATTCAATGAGATATGGGTCACCATTTACCAAGTTTCCAACTTCTTTCTCAACCAACGCCAGTCTCTACAAGGATAATATATTAACAATACGATGAAATCACAATCAAAGCCCACCAAGTAACTGGGAAAATAATTCAACGACCAAAAAATAAAAGAAAAGAATCAGTAGACTAACCGCGGTAAGCAAATAGTGAGTAGCAAGTCCACACGATACCATCTCTGCACCATTAAGTTTCGCTCCGGTCAGGGCCAGGTATTCGCCTGGAAACAGATAACAGATGTAGTGGTGTAATCAATTGCCAGTATTTGAGAGCTTATAAGCTCTTAATTATTTTTCTTTTCGAAAGAGCTTATAAGATTCTAAAAATTGTTGTTTAGAAGCTTATGCGTTGTTTTCTGAAAAAGAAAGAAGATCCTGATCATGTAATAACTTCATTTTATTTAGACTATTAAAAATTTCAGTTAATAACATCTTAAAATTACAAGATCATCTTATTACCAATAAATCATTATGTGTCCTTTCAGAAAATTAGCAACCAAAAATAGTACTGTGCTATGATGTTTCTTTGAGGATCCAGCAAAACAGGAGTAAATATATTTGATCAAGAACAATATTCCACCACTTATTTATCATTTAATCTGTAGAAATGCAAATACGACAAAATAATTTGGAATATGGATGATTTATTTGTTGTATTGTGACAACAACCTAAAATCAAACAAGAATTAGTAAAGAAATAACTGACCCAAATGACCAGGCAGATGGGAGAGGTAAAAAGATGCCCCACCATCTGGATGGAAGCCAATTAATGTCTCTGGAGTAGCAAAAATCTGCAGTTATTGGACCCAATTTTGGCTCAATTATCACAAATAATTGAAAGTTATACACATATTATCTCAGCCTAATTGCTAAAAACGTACCCAAGAAAACAGTAGAATTTGAACATAGGTGCCAGAAAAATAGTATAATTAGAATATTGTTTCATCCATATATTGCAGATAGTTCATTTATAACCTTCATTTTATAAGTGCGTATACTTTAAATTTGTTTTTCTTCAATTCTTTACTACTGAATCATCTTATAATATTTAGAGATAATTACAAAAAAAACCTGAGGTTCGGACTAATTACAAAAAGACTCAGAGATTTTTGAAAATTACAAAACCCCTTGTGAGGTTTGATATTGTCATAAATTTAAGGAGGTAACTGTAATATCTCTATAAATGTCAGAGAATTTTTGAAATGTTATTTTGCTTATGAAGGGAAATGTAAAATGAAATCAAACATCGGAGTGGGTGGGTAGGTTTGGAATTATCAAAAATCTCAAGATTTTTTGTAATTAGCAAACCTCATGGAATTTTTCATAATTATCCCTAAGATTTATGACCAACAGTCATAACCATTTACTCAAACAGACTAGAAATATCTCTAATTAATGAATGACAAAACAGAGAAGAAAGAAAAAACCAATGGATATTACATAAGTCATACAGTATTTTCAGTAGCAACTCGAAATTTGCCAGGCACTGAAATTCCAGCCCCACCACCCATAGTAATCCCATGTAAGAGAGCCACCTGCATTTCATTTTTGTTAATTCAATGTGAAAAACTGCTGGATTAAATATCAATTACTATTTTCACACGAAACACTAAATTTACAATAGAATTTAAAATATCAATTCTTTGTAATTCAACAAAGAATGATATATATACTCACATGTGGCTTCGAATAAGTACCAATAGTGTGAATCAAACTATATGCCATCCAGAACAGTTGTTTGCACTCTTCTAAGTTCCCTGCGTGGATTTAATTATAATGGATAATTACAAAAACACCTTTGAAATATAGTCTAAATTATAAAAACCTCAGCTATCTTTCAAAATTACGAATATCTCCTTGACATTTCTTTCTATTTTACCAATCGCACCCTCAAAAAGGGTCTCTCAATGGGAATTTGTAATATCTTAGGGGTATTTATGATTTCTAACATTTTTTTATAATTAGGCTAAACCTCATGGATAATTGTGTTAATTCGTTCTAATTAGAATTTAACACTACTTCCACCAGAAACAGAGCAGCAACAACAAACGCAATTACACAGAAGTAATTATATATATATATATATATATATATATATATGGGAGAGAGAAGAGAGATTTAGAAGTACCTTCTTTCAATAGATTATAGATAGAAACAATATCTCCACCGGCACAAAATGCTCTGCCTCTTCCCTTCAAAAATTACAAACCTACAATTTTTAACAATCCAAAAATAAAGAAACAAAGGGATTTCAGGGGAGTGTAAGAAAGAGCACCTTCAAGACTACAAACCCAATATCAGGGTTATATTCCCAATTTTCGTACAACTTTTGAAGCTGGCCAACCTATATTGCATCATATATATATAAGTTTTTATTCAAATTATAGGCCAACACTAAAAAAAATGTAATGATTATAATGTTTATCAAGCAATATCTCAGCAAACATCTCAAAAAATTGATCCACGAGAAATGCCAAAACTATAATTGCCATAATAGTTATGTTCTAAAAATCATGTCTAGCCCCGATTAGTCCGGCTCCTCGCAGGTGCGCTAGGCTCAATCGCCCTTTGTGCCTTTGTCTAGTGCTTTTTAGAACACTGCATAATATTAAATATCAATCAGAATTTCAAACCTCATGATTTTTTTTGTAATTTTGAAACTTCTTCGGGTTTTTCTATAATTACCCCAAATTTCAGGGGTAGTTTTGTAATTATCCATATACTGGCGCATAAATTGCACAAACAGTTTCCATGCACATAAAAAACTAACCATAGGAATGTTCAAAGCATTAAGTGAAAAGGGTCTGTTGAGAATTGCTGTTCTCGAACTTTTATTGCCTTGAACCAAAACCTGAAAGAATATTACCAACAATCGTTAATTAACGATCTCTTAGCCGAAAATAAATAAAATGTGAGGGGTAAAATGGAAATAAAATTGTGATTAGAACCGACTAAATTATCCGAATCATCGACAAGTGGATTGTTCGACAGAGAGGACAAGCTTCTGCAGCCATAGCCGCGCTTCTTGACAGATAAATGGCGCCATAGAAATAATGCAGACTTGTAAGATAACATCTTTTGCTTTGAAATTAATTTCACTAATTTTTGTTTTTTTGTTGGGGAAAGTAACAGAAATTTGGATTATTGGAACTGTATGTACTGATTTTTAAAAACTCTATATATATAGGAGCAAAGGAAAGAAATAAGTTTTCTCCATTAATTTTGCATTCATGGGAAATCAAATTATTGTTTGCACAATAGGGGCTGGCGCAGCTACTTAATAGTTACACAAAGTTAATTAAGAATACATATATACTATAGATTAAATAAAGAAATAATTACCAAAAAAACCACGAGGTTTCATTCAGTCTTAAATTTAAGGTGGTTATTCTAATATTTCCATAAACATTAGGGGGGTTTGAAATGTATTTTTGCAAATTTCAAAAATCTTGGGTTATTTTTGTAATTATTCCAAACATCAGAGTTTTTTTTTAATAATTATTCCTTAATTAAGTAGGTTTCTTTAGGTTTCTTCATATATATGTTATTGCCTTGAATATAAGATTTAGATTTCATAATGGTATTTTGAATTGAATATTGTGTGATATGGATATTGGTCCACAAATTGTTACTAAAAGTTTAATTAGTATGAATATGACCCATAACGGATTAATGAAGATATATATAGTTATATGTCTACTAGTTTAATTTGCTTAAAGTATTTGGTGTATTTTTCCTAATTTTCTGATTTTGACGGCAAAAATTGCTTAGTATAATAATTTTGAGAGGTTAAATTATTTTTGTGCTCCAGTGGTTGAGTCTTCTGTTATAAGGGCGATTGACCCGAGTTTAATCTCAGATGAGTACATGTTCTATTATTGCACATGTATATTTTACTAATAAAATTTTACACAGAGAAAATAATAATGATATACGACTGGATTTGCAAAGGAAGATGTAGGCTATGTATATAGGGGTGCCTAATTGTGTAAAAACACATGCACCCAATAAGTTGGTAGAACCAGTTAATTAAATCTGAAATCAAACATTCATGTTCCACTATATTGGATGTACGATACGCGTGTGATTATGAGTTTACGACATCATCTTGAACACGTCACACGTGTATTTATCCAATGCAATGTAATATGAAGTGAAACAAGAAATCTAAATCCAAAGTAGGTAATACGTTAATAGTCAAAATATACATCTCCTTACCAACCAGTTAATTAAATGCAAGATCAGACATTCATGTCAACTACCTATTTCACTATATTGGATGCAAAATACATGTATAGTTATGAATTATGATATCATTTTGTACACGTATCATTCATCCAATGCAATAGAATATAAAGTGAACTTGAAATCTAAACCCGAATTAGTTAGTGCCTTCGTAGTCAGAATACACAACTCATTGCCTCCATTTTACTTGAGTAAAACTTACCCAAAACAAAAAGTTTGGAGTACTTTTAAAAGACCGTTAATAATAGCAAATATCATTATATTGCAGCAAACCCTATTGAAATTAGGATTAAAGCTGTTTCTTTATAGGTATATATAGCTTGGTACTATATGTGTAGCTGTCATAAATTTTTTTATTTTGAATTCTATATTTGGGTTAATTACAAAAAAGCACATCTTGAGGTTTGACCTAATTAAAAAAAAAACTCAATTTACAATTACAAAAATGCACCTGAAGTTTTATTTTATCTAACATGCATTTACTTCCTTCATAAGCCAAAAATATTTCCAAATCTCCTGTCATTCTTATGAAAATACTATAATTTACCCATTAATTTTAACACTGAATCATACCTCAAGGGCACGGTTTATAATTCTGAAAATTAGCTGAGTTTTCTTTTAATTAGGTCAAACCTCAAGGGTATTTTTTATAATCATACTTTTTATATTTTATCTTGCATTTCAGGTTATGATACGCTAAATAAAGTTATAAAGTATGCATTTGATGACTATGCATAGAACGAGAGGATAAGAGATATACATTCTTTCCCCCAAGGATTGAAATTGGTAAGCATACAACTATTAGTTTAAAGTTAGAAGAACACGTTCAAATTAAGATATAAAGTGTACATTTGATGACTATGGTCTATGCATAGAACGAAGGGATATTAAGAGATCATATACATTTTTCTCCCTTAGAGTTTGAAATTGGTAGACATACAACTATTAGTTTAAAGATTAGAATACTTTCAAATTGAATAGTACTCTATGCTATTCATCTTCTATTCTTCTAGCATGTGCACTTCGTTTGGTTTCACTTTTTGACAGTTTTGAACAAATTATTTTGCAATGATAAGAGAATGTACTATGAGAAAAACAGATGTCTCACCAAAAGAATATATTGTTAGCTAGTGAGAGATTTTATTCAGTTGCAAATGTACGGATGTC
Organism: Rehmannia glutinosa; assembly: GCA_016081115.2. NCBI lineage: Eukaryota > Viridiplantae > Streptophyta > Magnoliopsida > Lamiales > Orobanchaceae > Rehmannia > Rehmannia glutinosa. The sequence goes on from JABTTQ020000203.1 coordinate 39,381, forward strand.
AGTTTTGATTTATTATAGTTAAGGGGTACAACACAATATATGAATGTTTAATGAAAAATAATAATTAATGAGTATTTTGTGGGAAATAAAAATATATTTCCCGCATTAATCCAACCACGTTTTACATTCACGAAAAAGAAAAAAACATCACACGCAGATGAAATTAAGAAAGCCTAATTGGTATTCCGGATGAGATCTTGTATTACAAAATTTAGAATGGCAACAGTACTTGAAAACCCAGACCCGCTCGTCCACCCCATAGGGCGAGGCCGAGCTGATCTGTATAGAATAAAAATTTATTATTATAAGTTTTTTATCTTGTATTTTTTTATTATTATTAATAATTTTTTTATCTTATATATTATATTATTAATGCATTATAGTTTTTGACCCGTGTGATGCATGGGGTGTGAGTGTGTGAATTTGTATTTTGTCGTTGTAATTTGGTTTCTCATAAAGTCGCACAAGGCGGAGTTTCACAGTCCACTGTATTTTTATCATATTCAAGTCTTTGATTAGGATCAACATGGGGGCCGTTTTTTTTAGTTTGAAAGTTAATTGCTCGTTAAATATTTTCTGATATAAAAATAAATTGTGTAAGAATGAATATGATCAATGCCATCACATATATGTAGCACAACCATAAGGAATATTTACGAAAATAATTTTATAGACCAAATTGAATGCTTATAATTTAAGTTATTTCATTTGATATATTTCTATATTAGAATAATTGTGTTTTTATTGTTGCGCAAGTTTTAATTTAACTACGATTTTGAAGATTGTGTATATTAATTTCCAGATTTTTTGTATTTAATCATGATTATTAATGTATCAAAATTTATATTAATTAACCATTATTTTGTATTAATTTATATTTAACCAAAAAGCTTTCAATCTTTACTCGATTTCTTTTAGAACTTTTCGATACTAGAACACAAACTAAATACATATGTATATTTTTTGATACCTTCCGATATTAGATCGAAGATCCTGGTGGAGGAATATTTAGATTTTGCTATCATTATCTATATGATTCTTTGAAAGTTTAATTTTTTTTGTCAAATAGTAATTAATGTAATTTTTTGTAAATCAGTAATAGTTAATTTATATTAGAAAATATTTTAATATTTGAATGATTGTATTTTAATATTGTATCAGTTTTAATAAATTTAAACACAATTTTAAAAATTATTTGTGCATTTTAATATCCCTATATTTGTATCAAACCACAAATATTGCGGTATCAACTATTTAATATATCAATATTATATTATTTAAAATGCAAGTATGAAATCACATAATAAAAATTATAACGCAAAACTAATAATGTAATTTTTTTTGAAACCTTATGACATTGAATGAAAATCGTGTCGTATGGATATATAGATTTTCAATTATTATATATATGATTTTTGAGAATTTCCAAAAAAATATTGGCTAGTGATGATTATTTTAATTTCCTGAAAATCAGCAATATATATTTTAAATTAGAAAAGTATGAAAAACACATAAATTCAAAGTTGTACAAATTAAAGAGAGATTATGGACCATTAACGTTTACTATTAAAACATGCCATTTTAAATCTTATAGAAATTTAAAAAAATAGAAGATAGTTTTATTGGATACTTTTGATTAATAAAAGAGGAAAAACACTAAACCACACAAATTATGCGATTTTTTGCATTTTACATAAAATAATTTCTTTTATACTTTACCATACTAACTATATAAGTTTTACACTTTGCCATATAGAAGTCATCGCCGGTGGAATATTCTCCGAATATTCTGGCACGTGCCCTCCACGTGAGGACAAAATCGTCTTTGGCTAAATTCAAACAGAAGTAGTTACACTTTACCATATGAACTTTGTTAAGAATTTTACTTTGCCATCTGAACTTTGCACAATTTTCACTTTGCCATATCAATTTAAGAAAATTAAAATTTTTTATGTGTACATACATTTATTTATCTTATTTAATACATTAAGATCACAAAAATAAGTTTAAACCATGTTGTGAGCGAATCAAAATAAAAAATTTAGCATATACAAACTTTACTTTTATATTATATATATTCTCGCATATATTACTTATTTTTGTATTATAATTATTTCGTGCATACTAAAATTAAAAAATACTAAATATATATTATAATTATGATTACAATATTTATTTTCTTTTATTTTTATTTTTTTACAAAATTGGGATTTACCGAAGTACAAAAACAAATATTGTAAAAGTTTGAGCCGAACTGATTATTTTGGTACAATATTCAGCACACGATGCATAACGAATTTTCTGTTCAATTATGTTTTTTATTAATTCACCAAATACCTATTGAGTTTAACCTCTACTTTGTAAGAGTACAAGAGCAATATAGTATGGTAATCGACCAAAGTTGTCTCACAAGAAAAGTTTAGCCAAGCTTGTAATTATTTGAATTTCTGAAAAAAAAACAAAATAATTCTTTAACACTATAATCAAGTTTTGAATATGCAATTAAGAATTTAACTAAGAATTGAAAGTACATAGCTAAAGCAACATCACATGAGAAAATTGGGATGAAATTAATATAAAAAATGTCTAAACCTTAGAACAATTCAAAGATGTCTAAACCACCAAAACAAATCGATGTCGATGATATTTGTATACGTACTTTAATCATAAACGTAAACCCTAAAATAATACCATTGATAGTATATTTTACTAAAGTAAATATATTTTCTTTTACGAATAAAATTTAAAAAAAAAGATAAATAAATGTATATACACATAATTTTTTTAATTTTCTTAAATTGATATGGCAAAGTGAAAATTGTACAAAGTTCATATGACAAAGTGAAATTCTTAACAAAGTTCAGATGGTAAAGTGTAACTACTTCTATTTGAATTTTATGCAAAGACGGTTTTGCCCTCACATGGAGGACACGTGCCGGAATATTCGGAGAATATTCCACCGGCGATGACCGCTATAGGGCAAAGTACAAAACTTGTACAGTTCGTATGGTAAAGTGTAAAGGAAATTAGTTCATATGGCAAAGTGCAAAAAACCGCATAGTTTGGGGGGTTTATTGTTTTTTTCTCTTAATAAAATTAACACAACTAATTAAGTGATTCTTTAAACTCCAAAACACAATGATGACACACTTGATATATATATATATATATATATATATATAGGGATTGGTTCAAATGAGACCAATATCCTGGGGTGAGACCGTGAGACCTAATCTGGTACATCCATTACATTTTTTGAATGGTGTAAATTAATTCAATTTTTAATGTATATTTAATGTGTAAAAACTGTCAAAAGGATATATATGTAATTACACATAGGGACGCCTCTTGTGTTAATTATGGATAGATTTGACCCCCTTTATTATCGCCCAAAACAAGATTTGCTTGCATCTTGAACACTGAGACTTTTTTTGGGAATGATTTAGCATACTTAAATTTGATACAATCATTATAAAATTATAACAATTAATTTTTCAAAATTGTTCGAGGTTGCACAAAACCAGTTTTAACTTTTAAAGCAAAGAACGTATGCTAAATATACATCATAAGTATCTAACTATGCATGTAAATTGCAAGGAAGAAAAATATATAATTATTTCATTTAATGTGTTGCAAAGAACGATTAATATTTTTTCCTATATATGCATCATACTTTTACTAAATATGCATTCGACGTGCAAAGAACAATTAATCTTTTTTCATAACCTATAATTAATCTTCCAACACTTTTTGAAGGATGCATAAAATCAGTTTTTAACGTTATATCAAGAAATGAGGCGAAATATACATAATAATTTATCTAACTACGCATGTAAATTGTAAGGAAAAAACCTATTAATTTTTGCATTTAAGGTGCAACAAAAAATAATCAATATTTTTTTAAAACCTATATATGCTTCATTATTAGGCTAAATATACATAGGACGTGTTAACATATAATTAAATTCTTAACACTGGGGAAGGATGCATAAAACCAGTTTTAAACGTTAAATCAAGATACAACATGTGAAGCCCCGATTTTTCCGAAGCTATTAATTGATCCTTATTGTTGTTTATACATTTGATCGACTATTTTACCGCGTCATTTTGACGGGTAATTAATAATAATATATACATTTTGTATTTTATTTCATTTTATTTAATTATTTGTGATCATGATCTTATTTAATTCTATCCCTCATTTATGATCACTTGATTGATCATTATTACTATTTTTGTATTTATTAGTCACCTTAGAATTAAGAGACTATTTATTTTGGAGACTTTTACCTTATAGAATTAAGATTTTGATTTAGATTAAGTGATCATGAGACTTACAAGTGATCAAGGAAATCACTAAATATTTTGGAGATTGATATATTTCATCTATTATCATCAAATTTGGGACAAAAAAAATATATGGAATTACCATATTGCCCTCATAGTGGACGGCCATGGTGGTATTTTTGGGATAAAAATATCATCCAACTCTTGTACACCTACACCATATATTAGTCATCTTGTGTATAATTATACCATTAATTCAAACATTATACACATCATCTTATACACCAATTCTTTATTACTATTTTTCCCAACTTATTCCATTCTTCCCAACATTCTCCTTATTCCTCTCAAATTCCAATTTGACCCACACTTTGACTTGCATTTTGTCTCCATGCAAGAGACAAATTACAAGACACAATTTGATCAAAATTTTCTCTCCTCTCTCTCATACTACACGGCCATATGGCCTATTATACACAAAAATTCATCTCATTTCATCTAACACATTTATCCTCTAACAAAAATCCTCCTCATTCTCTCTAAAAACTCCCAACTTCTCTCTATTCTTCCTTTCACCTTCTTCTTTCTATACTTAGAAAATTTTTCAACATTTCCTCCTATTCTTCATAAAAATCGAACCATCATCATACAAGGTAAGAAATTTTAGCTTCAATCCATTTTTGATATCACATTGTTCATCTCTTCCACCTTCTTAACTTAAGTTTGAATTTGGTTTGGAGGTACATTTAGAAGAACTTGAAGGTTTGAACTTGACAACATTTTGAAGAAGGACCTCAAGCTTGAAGAAGAAAATAGTAGAGAAAATTAGACTTCAAGGTAAGAATTGTGTACTAGACCCTTCTTCCCTACTCTTCCTATTTTTTTCAAATTTTAACACCCTTTTTCATTTTTGAGAAATAGGGGCTGACCTTAGGAGATTTTGGAGTTGAGCCAAAATTTCCAATTTTGAGCTTCAACTAGTCTCCAAACATCTACTACACTGAGGTAAAGTGTAGTCCTTTTCATTTCCTTATTTCCTTCTTTTTCTCCTTAATTTTTCTCTCATTTTTCTAACTCGAAATTTTGATATTTTCTTGACTTAGGGGCTGACCTAAGAAGCCTCATCCAAAAATTGTGAAATTATCCTTTTATTTCACAATTTCCAAATTTAAGGTGAGTGGAAAATTATTTTTCCAACTTTTAGGTGTTTTGATTAAATGCATGTAGAAACTTTAATCATGAGCCTTGAGATATATATAATTATGTATTGCATGTCAATTTTATATATCAAATCATGAAAATTCTCAAGAGTTGCTCAAAATTATTATTTATTGAATTTTAGGTGCATGCATGTACACTTTAATGCTTTAATTGATGAATTCTTGTATGTATTGGACATGCATGTGTATGATCTTTAAAATCTATGTTTTGGATGACTTATAACCTGGAAAAGTCGAGCATAATTGATTAAATTTCAATTTTGGACTTAAAAATGCAAAAATGGAAAGTTGGTGGACTAAATTGCAAGAAAATAAAAGTTTAAGGAACCCTCTGCAAATTTCAAAATTTGGGACTGTACTCAGGTAAAAATGACTTTTGGACATTTTAATAAAGTTTTAAGAGTTTTAAGATAAATAAAATCAACCTTTAAAAGCCCAAGGACTAGATTGTAAAATTTTGAAAGTTTAAGGGCTACTTTGCAATTTTTAAAAATGTACCAGACCTTAACTTTAAAATTTGAAAATTTTACTCTTAAGGTACTGGGAATTACATATTTTAAAACTATTCCAAAAATCCAAGTGATTAGGACTTGGAAAGCAATTTTACTAAAATTGAGGGACTAATGTGTAAAATATTAAACTTGAGGACCCAAATGAAATTTCCAGGACTTATGCAGCCCATGCACCTGGAAATACTAACTTAACTATAACTTAATTATATTTTGGACCCAAGGTTCAAATTACATAACAATTGGACCCCTAAAAGCCTTAAAGACAATTATTTCAAAATGGGACATAAATGATATTTTCAAACGTTAAAGGACCTACACATATTTCTTTTAAAAACTGCTTTTGTCCCAATATCCTACTAACCTTAGTGACATTTTCCAACTGGAATCACATTAAAATCCCTTCCGGTTTGTGAGTTCCGAATTTTTTAAAACTTTCCGAATTGGCAATTTTTACAAATTTGGGGCCAATGTGAGATTTTTATAAAAACTCGACCTCAAAACTTTAAAAAACTTGAATCTCTGGACAATTTGAAGAATTTAGGAACTGACCTCATAATTTTTCAAGGTCGGGATATTTAATTATCTAATTTTTAACCCCAAAAGTGTTAGTTTTTACAAAACGGGGCTAAATTATAAATTTTCTTTTATAAAGGACCTAACTCAAATTATTTTCTCTTTTACTAAAATAGCCCTGGACTCTCTGACTTGGAGATTTAATTTAAGTATTTTACTTTCCCAAAACCCTTGACTTATCGGATCAATTTGGCCGATTAATACCCGATCGCGGAGCTGACTTCCATCGCCTTGCGGGTGAATCTATAACGGGACTTATGTCCCACCTAATCTTTCAAGATATCGAAGGTTGCTTATCCTTCCGATAATCATCTTCATCCAAAAACTCCACCAACGCCAAAATTGCTACCCGCGAATTTTCAAAAATTTTCCTAAATCGCTTCCCCTGAATCAATAATACTCATTGCTAGTTATTTTGTAATTGTAATTACTTTCTGCTGAGTCAACTTGGTGTGTCGAGCTCACAATCGGAATGGATATGTGGGGGATGGGAAGGCGACTCGGCGCTATTCCACTCTTTCGGCCCCATCGCCCTAATCCCCAATGGCGAGGGACGGAGTTTGTCGAGGAAGCGGGTCGTAATCGAGGTATAATCATGATTATGACAGATCCGTTCCTCGCCGGCTCACTGTGGATTTTGTCTTTGCCTACGGAGCGATAAGGTGCCGGCTTGGACCATACCGATGGGAGTTACAAGGAAACGAAGGAATCATTTGTCGATCCACACGATTCCGGAGTTATCGTCCCATTTTGGTTGGCGTTACATTTCCGCATGCAACCGCTACTTGTTTTGCATTGGTTGGTGCTACAAATCCGTGACGCAACCATTATTTGCCTTGCATAGGATTGGCGTTACACTTCCGCACGCAATCTACATGTCTTCTTGATTCACATAGTACTGTATGACCATGAACTGTTTTCTTGAATCTGTATAAATATACTATTGTATTATTTTATCACGACGCTAGAATCGTGTGTGAAATCATGCATCATACTCACGCGTTTTCATATAAGCTGTTTTCTCACATTAACTATATTGCGCCACACTCGCACTTTACGATCACCCCATCCATCGAGATTTTTGTCTCATCCCCACTTTGTTTTCTAACCTTAGATGAGGATTTCGTTGGAGATCTTTGAACCGGCTCACGGATTGAGACCTTGTACTACGCTTGTTGGATTTTCGCTTCTTGTTGTTGATTGGACTCTTTTCTTATGTTGTTGTCGGACTTTTGTATTTCATTCCATTCGGGTTTGTAATTGGGCGTATGACCCTTTGACTTTAAGTTGCTACTTTGTTGATTTTCGGGTTGTAATTTGGATGACGGATTGTAGACTTTAAGTGGTAACTTGTATCATTATTTATTTCATTGCTATTTAGACTCTGTCTTATTGGGTTCTCATTGATATTTTATGCAATTTGTTGGTTCATTTGTATTTAAGTTGTGGATCGTCGTCGTGTCCCATTTGGGGCGTGACACAACATCTAATTATACATCATATTTTATATATCTATGCATGTAAATTGCAAGAAAAAAATACATAATTATTGCATTTAAGGTGCAACAAAAAAAATTTAATACTTTTTTTACAACCTATATATGCATCATACTTATACTAAATATACATTGAATGCCCCCATCCGAAAATGATTGCATCTCTAAATTAAAGGAAACAGATATGGCATTTTTTTTGCTAGAGATTAGAGGATTTTATATGTTATTATAATTGATTGCATCCCTAAATTAAAGGAAATAGATATGGTAACTCCTATTTTTTAGTTGGACGATTTTTGTGATTTCTCCTAAATGCCCCCATCCGAAAATGATGCTAAATAATGCAACAATATCTAATATTTTAATCTTATCCATCCAATGATTAATTATAACGGTTCAGATTAGGTCTCACGATCTCACCCCAATAAATGGTCTCACAAGAACCCACCCCTATATATATATATATATATATATATATTATTGAATATAGTTTACAAAGAAGCTTTTCAGAATTTGAAGTGAAGGATTTTTGTGATACTCTTCAAAATTTTATATTTCTATTTCATTATTTCTAATTATTATTTTGGACATCCTATAACTACCACAAACAAATTTTGCAACACTAAAATTTTATCTTTCGACAATCATGTATAACACACGTATGTTGTTTTAGTGTGTGTATATATATATTTTTTTTATTTGTATAGCTCCAAAATTTCAAAGTTGTTGGCGCCAATAGCGGGCCTCACGACGCTTGAAGTTGTGTCATCCATTGATGGCTTAGCGTAGTTGTATATCGTTCTTTGTGGTTCTTCTGCAATAATAACAAAATCTTTGTTATTGCTTTCGTCTATGTCTTCTTCGTACCCCGTGTTAGTACTTCCCTCCATATTTGCGTCACTGCTGGCGGCTTCACCCTTCCCACAAAGCATACACTACGGTAAATAAATTATGGAGAAGTGTTAAACAAGGATCACAAAAGATAGATAAGAAGAAAAACAATAATGGCAAAAAAACAAAACCCAATGACTAGATTAACAAAAGTAAAGTGTTTCTAATATCACAATCCCGGCAAGAGCACCAAAAACTTGATGGCTCGAAAGCTATTCTAAAAACCTTAGGCAAGTGCACCTATCATTTTATAGTTTAGTTTACCGAGTACCGAGTGTCATTTCCACGAGGATTGCGAATACTAGTAATTACCGTCTTTTTGTTATTGATAGGTGTGATTTTTGCATGTATTTTGGGGCATATTTATGGCAATAATGATGGGTAAACATGCATATACTTGTGTAAAATGTTACGTATTCACTCCTTGTGGAAAAGATATTACACTTTGCTTGTTTTATAGGGATTTCATGATAATTGAAGAAATATTGAATACAAATACGAGCCTTGCAAAGTGGAAACACGGAGAATTGAGTGAGTATATGAAAGGTGAAGCTTGAATGAGCGGAAGATGAGCGTATAAGAAGAATACATGGAGTGCACGGGTTGGGCGTGCCATAGGCACCACCCGTGTGCCCCTGAAGAGAGGTTTTCTAAGGCTATGACATGGCGCATGGGTAGCCCGTGCTCATACGCACCACCCGTGCGCCACTGGAGAATTGCAATATACATACGGCATCACGCACGGGAAGCCCGTGCAAGGGGCACACGACCCGTGCGTGTTTGGTAAAAATCAAAGGCTTCGCTATGGGATGACGCACGGGTAGCCCGTGTAGGGGGCGCATGACCCGTGCGTCTCGCGCAGAATCCCATGTCATGACATTTTGCCCTAAACTTGAAAGTGGGTATAAAAAAGGCTTTTTGGGGCGCACACAAGGACATTCGACATTTTGGGATCTACAACACAAGACAAGGGTATATTCTTGGAAGAAGACATCAAGGAGATAATCAGGTTGCATCGGAGCTCAAGGAACGGAGATACATCGAGAGATTGTCGACTTTCCTAACTTTTTCTTGCTTCTCTTGTAGTTTTCATCTTTTATTTTTAGTTGTCATGGTTATGAACAATTTGTATATGGATTGTTTAGAAATCATGTGTAGCTAAACTCTTTAGATTTCTGGGTTTTGGAAGTAGATTAATGAACTCTTGTTGGATGTTTTAATCCTAGTTGAAGTTATTATCTTGAAGCCTATTTGAGTACTTTGAGCTTATTCTTGTTTTATAACTTGATCAATGATTTAACTTGTTTGATATATTGATTCATAATTCGAGAGATGAGTTTCAATATTAGATCTTGAGTACTCGACACAAATATTTGCATAAATCGAGAGGTTTGTAAATATATGTGAAGACATTTGATCTTTTGAACTTTTGGGAGTTGAGTACTTCATGTTGAGTAGAGATGCTAGCATAAGTATTTCAATCTACATTTTATATGCATCTCGAGAGGGAGGATAAAATATCTTTGTGATCGTCTTATAGGAATATTGATAATAACTTGGCTTGGATTAAATCGTACAACAAGAGGGTTGTTAATCGAAACCTTAACTCGGAAATCCGTTTCACCTTCTTGATACTTCTAT
>JABTTQ020001943.1:0-202991 GCA_016081115.2 Rehmannia glutinosa
ACTAAACTCTATAATTTGAGGATGATGTAACTACTGCTTGGAACTTATGTTTTGAAATCGCGTTTGTCAATCTAGATTCATCGATTTATTTGTCTTATTCGGATCTATCATTTCTAAATTACTTGATCAATAATTTAGATTATTTGGCTGTGATTTGATTTGACACTCGTGAGAGAGGTAATTGAATACGCTGACCTTTGAATAGCATAATCTGGATTTCATGTAGAATTGAGAGATTTATGAACCTTTCAAGTCATTTATCAAGATTCATAGTTTTTATTGAGATTTTAATTGGTGATTTTTATAGAGATATCGACTTCCCAATTGAATCTAAAATCATTTAAGAAGACTTGAGAGAGGGGAATGATTATGTAGAAATCTCGACTTATAAATTGATAATTGATGATTGATAAACCATATCGACAACATAAGGGATAACTGATTCATCATACCTCTAGAATTCATTTAATCATTTGGATAAACTCATTGATATTTTCATATTCTTGATTTATTTTTGGTATTTTTAGCATAATCAACTCCATCAAATATTGAATTTCTAAAGTTAGACTACTATATTATAAAGATTTAAAGAATAATTCGATAATTATTCCTTGTCATGATTCGACAACCTTTCTCTATATTAAAACTTGACACGTAGACTTGCGGTTAGAAAAATCTCTATCAAGTTTTGCACTTTCGGAATAATTCATCTTATTTGCGCTAATATTATTACTTAGTAGTTTTACTTTAATTTAGATTGGTTTCTTTTGTCACAAGTAGGTCATTGTCATTTTTGTGTTTTCTTGTTGATGCGAAAAATAAAAGTGCTAATTTAATCTTATTTGATCCAGGTGAAAGAACGCTCAAAGATTAGAGCATCACGAAGAATCGAGTTCACAAAAATGGCGTGGAATCGGTGATGATGAAGACCGCATACCTATTGTTGCACCACCGAAAGTGGCCATTCGGGATTATTTTCGACCAACCACAAATCAAAACTATTCGGGTATTGTTCGCCAACCTATCAATGCAACAATTTGAATTGAAGCCGCCTTAATAAACCACAACAACAAAATCGGTTTGGGGGAAGCGCCGAGATGACCCGAACGCTCATTTGGCTATTTTTCTTGAGATATGTGACACTATCAAAATGAATGGGGTTCGATGAAGCTATTCGGTTGAGGTTATTTCCATTTTCACTTCGTGATAAAGCTAGACAATGGCTTCAAACTTTCCCACGAAGTATCACTAGTTGGAATGATCTCACTGAAAATTTATGGAAAAAATTCTTTCCACCTAGTAAGACACTTCAACTCGAAAAGTGAGATTGCTCAATTTCATCAACTCGACTTTGAGCCACTCTACTTAAGCTTGGGAGCGATTCAAAGAATTATTGAGGAGGTGTCCACAACATCTGCACGCAGATTGGCAAAAGGTTCAATATTTCTACAATGGTATGAACGGGCATTCAAGAACTATTATAGATGTCATAGCACGGAGGTACATTGATGGCTAAAACTCCAAGTGAAGCCATGCTTTTACTCAAGAAATGGCCGCCAATAGTTATCAATGGCCGTTTGAAAGATCTACGCCAAGAAAAGTTGCTTGTTCTTGAACTGATACTATGTCCGCATTGCCTCTCAAATTTCCGCTCACAAAGCAAATTCGCTACACTAAGTCCGGTGGAAAACAACAATCGTGAGGTTGTCATGGAGATAAGTCAAGAAATTGTGAATCCCGATACTAAATGCGAATTATGTGAATAATCGGGGTTTCAAACAATAGAGGGAATCAATTGCCAACACATTATCATCCGGACTTCGCAATCATGAAAACTTCTCGTATAGCAATACGAGAAATGTGTTGCAACCACCTCCGGATATCGAATCAAGCAAGTACGAGCACACATGTGGGAGAACAAAAGCCATCTTTGAGGAATTACTTAGTTCATTCCTTGTAGAATCAAGAGCAAGGATGAACAAAGCCGATTCTAACATAGAAAACTGGTTCAAGGGTGACAACAATTGAAAGTCATCTTAAATCTTTGGGGACACATGGGTAATCGTCACGCTATTAATTCACAAATGCAGTTGATACGTTTCCAAGTAACACCGAGGTGAACCCAGGGAACATTGCAAGGCCATTGTTGAGAAGTGGGACTAATATGATGAACCAAAGATGCCCGCTCATGCCACCAAAGAACTGTAATAAGCTCCAAAACACTCCAAAATGAAGAGAGCATTGATAAGCAATCGTAAAAGGGGAAAATTCGGTAAAACCAACTTCCAATTCGAGCAATGTGTTACCAAATGCTCTTCCGTTTTTCCTGACGAGATTTCAAGAAAAAGTTGACGCTCAATTTTCCAAGTTTTTGGAAATATTCAAGAAAATTCACATCAACATCCCTTTGCCGATGCACTCGAGCAAATGCCAAATTATGCAAAAATTCATGAAGGATGTGATGTCAAGAAAGAGAAGGTTGGAAGCATATGAGACGGCCAATCTCACGGAAGAGTGTAGCGCCATTTTGCAAAGAAAGCTACCACAAAAATTAAGAGATCCGGAGTTTCACTATCCTCGACTATTGGTGATTCTTATTTTAATAAAGCTCTTTGTGATTTAGGTGCTAGATTAATCTTATGCCGTTGTTTTTGTGAAACTTGGCCTTGAGAAATAACGCCATCCACCATCACATTGCAATTACCGATAGATCACTCACCTACCCAAGAGGAGTGATTGAAGATGTGTTGATCAAAGTGGATAAATTCATATTTCCGCGGACTTTCAGGGTGTTGGATATGGATAAGATCATGAAATGCCACGATTCTTGGGAGACCTTTTCTAAAGAACTCGGACGAGCTTTAATCGACGATGCACCACGAGGAGAGTTAACATTACGGGTAAAATGATGATGAGGTACTATTTAACATTTATAAAGCAAATGAAATTTCAAGAGAACCCACACATGTCATTTTATTGATAAAATCGAACAATGTGATCAAACGGAAGTTATAAAACAAGATTTAAAAGATCCGTTAGAACATTGTTTGATTAATTCAATAATGAAATGTGATGAGGAAGATAGTGATGATATTGATTTGCTTGAGTTTATTCTTTCCCTTGAAGCAAAAGAAATTGTAAAAGAAAAACAAAATGAAGCATTAGAAAATGCCAATATTGAAAATATTCCAAAGGTACTTTTAACTAAAGGAACTTCCTAACATCTTCAATATGCATTTTTGGGAAAAAGATAAAACTTACCTGCAGAATTGTTTCGCTTCATTATCTTCATCCGGGTGGATAAGTTGTTGCGTGTGCTTTGAACATAAGTCGGGCCTTTAAAGTTGGTATATTTACGATTTGAGTAGTATAAGTCCTTCCATTGTAATGCACAAAATTTTAATGGAAAGAATCTTATAAACCATCTATCAACACCAAAGACGACTTAATCCCGCAATGAAAGTTAAGTCGTGAGAAATGAGGTTTTAAAGTGGCTAAAGGCAGGTATAATTTATGCCATTTTCGATAGTGCATGGGTGAGTCCGTGCGGTTGTCCCTAAAGGAGGTATGATGCTTGTGAAAATGATAACAATGAATTAATTTCTACACGAATCACACAGGATGGCGAAAAAGTATGTATTGACTATAGAAAATTGAATAAAGCTACTCGCAAAGGATCATTTTCCCTCCCCTTTATTGATCAAATGTTGAACAGGTTGGCATGTTACGAATATTATTGTTTTCTTGATGGCTATTCAGATACAATCAAATCGCCATTGCCCCGAAGATCAAGAAAAGACTACTTTTACATGTCCATATGGTACTTTCGCATTTCGCAAGGGATGCCATTTGGGTTATGTAATGCACCGCTACTTTTCGGAGGTGTATGATGGCGATTTTTCATGGTATGGTTGAGAAATCATGGAAATTTTTATGGACGATTTTTTGTTTTTGGTACTTCTTTTGACCATTGTTTGCAGATAACTTATCTATGGTTTTGCAACGTTGTGAGAAACTAATCTTGTACTTAATTGGGAAAAATGTCACTTTATGGTCAAAAAGAAGGGATTGTACTTGGACATCGTATTTCTTCACACGGGGTTAGAAGTTGACGGGCGAAGGTTGTGGCTATTGAAAAAGCTACCCCCACCTTCAAATGTGAAAGCATAAGAAAGCTTTTAGGGCATGCGAGGATTCTATAGGAGATTCATAAAAGATTTTTCAAAAATTGTTAAACCACTTTGTAATCTCCTTTGAAAAAGATGCTATCTTTTGCTTTGATGAGTTGTGTTTGCAGGCATTTGAGCAGAGATAAAAAAGGCACTCATTTCAAACTCGATAATGATAGTGCGGATTGGACTCAACCATTTGAGCTCATGTAATCAAGTGATTATGCGGTGGTGCCGTTCTTGGTCAAAGCGAGATAGAATTTTTAAAGCTATTTACTACGCAGCAGACCATGGATTAACGCCCAACAAAACTACACCACCAGAAAAAGAGATGTTGGCGGTAGTTTTTGCATTTGATAAATTCGAGCTTACTTGGTGGGTACAAAGGTGATTGTTTACGGATCATCGTGCAATCCGATACCTTTTCTCCAAAAAGGATGCAAAACCTCGATTAATTCGATGGATTTTGCTCTTGCAAGAATTTGATATTGAGATTCGAGATAACAAAGGAAGCGAGAATGGGTTGCCGATCATCTATCCGCGCTCGAGCAACCTTTTACGAGGTGATTGAGAGTCCAATAAAAGAATCATTTCTCGATGAACAAATTATGCGTGCGAGACATCATTACCTTGGTACGCTTGATTTTGTTAATTACCTCGCGGGGAGGAGTTTTGCCACGGACTTGACTTCACACCAAAAGAAAAAATTCTTACATGATGTCAAAAGTCTTATTTTCAGGGATGATCCGTCATCATCGTTCAAGAGATGCCTTGGATTCTATCATTGCCGTTGTGTTCCTAAGGAAGAGATTGAGAGATTCTTCAACATTGCCATTCATCATCTTATGGGGACATTTCGGGCCAACCAGGAATCACGCAAAGGTATTACAATCGGTTTTTATTTGCCAACATTATTCAAGGATTGTTATGCATTTGTGAAAACTGTGATCGATGCCAAAGGGTTGGTAATATTTCACAGCGTCATGAGCTTCCTTGACAAACATAATGGAGGTGGAATTGTTTGATGTATGGGGTATTGACTTTATGGGACCATTTCCGCCCTATGGAAATTTGTACATTTTGCTTGCGGTTGATTATGTCTCCAAGTGGAGGTTGAGGCGATTGCTACACCAACGAATGATGCTAAGTAGTACTCAAATTCTTGCACAAGCATATTTTACTCGATTCGGTACTCTCGAGCTATTGTAAGTGATGAAGGTACGCATTTTTGTAATAAATTATTTAACAACCTTCTTTGCTAAATTTGGTGTGCGTCATAAGATTGCACTTGGTTACCATCCTCAATCTAATGGTCAAGCCGAAATTTCCAATCGTGAAGTGAAACAAATTCTTGAAAAACGGTGAGTTTTAATCGAAGGATTGGGCACAAAACCTCGATGATGCTTTGTGGGCTTATCGCCGCGGCTTATAAAACACCCGTTGGTATGTCAACAGTATCGATTGGTGTTTGGTAAAGCGTGTCATTTGCGGTTGAACTTGAGCATCGAGCTTATTGGGCAATTAAGAAATTGAATTTTAACTTGAAAGAGGCGGTGAAAATCGATTACTTCAATTAAACGAAATGGAAGAATTTCGTCAAGAATCATATGAAAATGCCAAAATGTATAAAGAAAAAAAACGAAAAAATGGCATGATCAAATGATTTTGCGGCGTGAATTCTTGCCGCCAACAAGTATTATTGTTCAATTCTCGATTGAAACTCTTTCCAGGTAAACTCAAATCACGATGGTCCAGGACCATTTTTGGTGGACGGGTGTTTCCTATGGTGCGGTCGAGTTGAGAGGAAAACGATGGGAATTCATTCCAAGTGAACGGACAACGATTGAAACATTATTTTGGAAATGAAGCAAGGAAGGTTCTAAATCTTCCACTTGGTGATGACATTTCTTGAGACCGAGTAGTCAAGTCAGGCTACGACTATAAATTTAGCGCTTCTTGGGAGGCAACCCAAATGATTTTTGTGTGTTTGCATTTTATTGCGATTTTATTTTCTTTAATTTTGGCTTATTTTTATTTATTTGGATTTGGTGTGATTTTGTTTTGTGTATTTATGAATCAAATTTTGTGTGGTTTTAATTTGTTTTTATTTATATATATAATAAAAAAAAAAGGGGCTCTTAGCTGATTAGTCGCCAGATTGGTCAGTCACGAGTAAAAACCGGGCAAGACGTCATCAATTTACTGCGCAGTGCTGCCTTGAGATCTCAGCCGCAGCACATGAGACCGCCTAAGGTCTTGGTCTTTAAGTCTTTGAACGTGAAAATCCTTTCATTTCTTTCTCAATAAAAACACATCCCCTCATCCTCTTCCATCTTCTCTACACATAAGACGCACAACCTCCGAATCTTGCACCACTCGGAGGGAGCACTTAAGCATCTTAATCCTCATTTTCATCCTCTCTATCATCTAGGTAAGGTGGTTTAATTTGTACATCCCTTTTCCCCAATTATTGACCTAATATGGAGAACTTGTCAATATTCCTTGCAATTTCGAAATTCATGTTTAATTGTTGGATAAATTGTTGGGATATATGAGTGATGTATGTTAGAATTAGGTTGGTATTGATAATTGGGCATGAATTATTCTATGAATTTGGTGTTAATCTCTTGTTATCACTATGCTCACAAGGTGTTTGTCAAAATGCTCCAATGAAAAATCTTACACCTATGCATTTCATTCTTGTCTTCATTGTTATTCAAGTACAATTGATCATTAATTGATGACACGGATGCATATTTTTGGGATATTGCGATAATTCCTAACCCCAAATCCATATGGCTTGTTTCTACGTGTTGTCTTGGTTATTTACTCTTCCGAGGATATTAGGCGATCAATTAAATGGGAAAGTCAAATAAAACAAGCAAAAGCAAAGGCAAAAGCAAGGCAAGTACCTCCGAGGAATATGATACTAGCCGTTTCACAAGCTTAGAGGCACAAAATCTTTTATGATAAATTGGGCACAAAAAGAGCATAACATGAGCGGGTTGAAACCGAGTTCGAGTGATGGTAATCTTGTACAAATGATAAACCAAAGGCGATGGAAAAAATTATGTGCTCAACCGGACCGTATGCACCGAATGTGGTTCGAGAATTCTTTGCAAATGCGAATGTCACACTCGATAACCCTAACGAGATTTATGTGCGTGGTGACTACGTGTATATTGATCCATTAGAAATACGAGAGTATTATGGATTACCCGAGGTGGATCACTCACCTTATACCGAATTCATTTCTCGGCCACCGGATTTAGAGATGATTTGTCATGCTCTTTGTCGCCGGGGTAGTAGTGCGCCCAACAAAGGTCTGGCGGATCCTTTGCCTTCCTCACACTACGTTGAGCCGATGCGGACGTGCATGGTTTCATTTCATATGTCACAATCTAATGCCGACCAAGCATGGCGATGTCACGAAACATCGAGCTTATCCATTATATGCGATTGTTACGACATCCGATTCGATCCAAAGAATAATTATCGCACAATCCATTCATTACACCATCCGAGCATTGTAAGTCAGGGATTGATAATGCCGCCTTGATTTGTGGTCCGTGTAAAAAGGAGAAAATTACGTGGGACAAGAATGAACCATTGGAGCGACCTAAAGCGGCCTATTGATTCTACAATTATCGCTTCTTATGACGAATGGGCGGTGGTGTACCTAACCCGGGGTGCGGGCTATATACTTGATCTCGAAGCTCGGCCCGGGTCACGATGTTGGTGCTACATCCGGTTCCGTGGCGGGTCATTCTCGTCACACGAGCTCTCATCATGATGACGATCCTTGAGATCATTAGTGCGTGAGGTACAAGAGTTGCGAAGGGCTCATCGCCGCTTATTTGCTTTTGTAGCCGAGCAACGTCATCGGCTTGCGAGGAAGAATATATCAATGAGCACAACGAGTTCTTGCTCAAATTTATGGCCGGACACACCCACAATTCCAATTTCGACACCACCACCACCAGTCCTATTGCGCATCTTCCACCGCATGATTCGATAGGGATTCCAATGCGGAGTCCTAATCACTTTGGCTACCAGGAAAGTTTTTCTCACTCTCCATTGGGGACAATGTTCATTTTAAGTTTGGGGAGTGCAATCTGTTTTTGTGTTTCATTTGTGTCTTTTGTTGTGTTTCATTTTGTGTCTTTTGAAAGTGCTAAAATAATAATAAAAAAATAATAAAGTTGAGTCGGGCGTTTGTTAAGCGTGAAATTGCTTGACTAAGTGAATTTGTCGAATATGAGTTGAGCAGTCAAGAGAGCATGTGTTAAGCGTGATTTAATCTTCTTTCCATTAATTCCATCTATGTGCTTAACTCTGTTGATTTATTTGGGGATGATTATGCAATTGGGTGGTTACTTTATGATCACCTGGGATCTAGAACTTGTCTAATCACTAGTGAGGCGAAATCCTAGGTGAAGTAACATTAAGGAAGTGATTTAGGCCATCTTTGAACAAGCCGAGAGTCAGAATGCCTACCTTTGTATTATATTTTCCCTAGTGTTCCTTTTGAGCCTTATAAACCCATTTCTTTGGCAACCAATCTAATACCCAGAGCCTAAAGGTTAATATCCTAATTACCATCAATCATACACACAAAGTATAAAAACAAATATTGGAAGTTGAGGAGGGTATGATGAGAAGGGTGTGTATCTAATTGAATGAAGTTGCCCGAGAAAAGAAAATATGGAACCCCATGTACGCAAAAAGAATAAGTTTGGGGTTCCGAGAAAAAAAATTTGAGAAAAATCATTGGGATTGAAGGTTCATAAACATTAGGGATGTTAAAAAGTGAAGGGTAGTTGCTTATTGATAATTGAAGTGTTAATTGTGTGTTTGGGTGATTTGAGCCACTTAATCCCATATTTTCCTACCTTACCCTAAGCCCACAATACAAGCTTTAAAAGTCCTATTGATCCTTGTGTTACATTAGCCTACATTAGTGGAGATTAGTGTGAAAGACAAGCCTATGGAGTCAGGTAAGCATTTCATCTCTATATTCAAAAAGTGGATCATTTTGACAACACTTGATTGCGTGAATCTATTTGAATAATGTAAATGAGTTGGCATGTACATTCCACACTTTCGATCACAATGTTAAAACACATGTTTGATTGGTAGTGAAACGAGTATTAAGGCGAATGAGTTTGGTTGTGAAGTTTCGCGATTGGGTGGTTAGTCGGTTTCTTCATTTTTGTGTTCTTGTTAGTCAATTTTTTTTTTAGAAGTCTGAATTGCTTGAGGACAAGCAAATGTCTAAGTTTTTTTAATCAAAATAACACCCACGGGGTGGGGGATTGAGGCGTGATCCCCTACCGTATATCAAATAATCAAGTGGGTCATACAATGTCATGCCCATATAAGGTCGAGAAAATCAAATAACAAGTGATCTATCACTACGATATCTAGAAAGACTATCATAATGAGAATCTAAAAATACAAGGAGAACCCAATGATCTATGAAAATCAAGCTCGGATATCCCGGTGGTCCATCCGAATGAGCGCAGAGGAGGTGGTGAGAAGCGTGCCCTCATCAACAATATGACATGCCAAAGGCGGCCGCTCCCAAAGCCGCTAGGAGGTGCTGTGGTCGATTTCCTCTCTGTATGTGGGAAATCGAGTCACCGAAGGTCCTCAACATGTTCCGAATGTGAGTCGGTGTATGTTGAACCGCCAAGAGCAAGGCCACCTGATGTGATCGTGGTGACTACCGCGCCGCTGCGTCCAACTCGATCCAAATCAAGTGAGAACGTCGGGCATGCCGCAATCCCATCTCAAGCGCTAGTAGCTCGGCATGGAAGCTAGACACCGCTGGGAAGGAACGTGAAACGCCAACATAAGTCCGCCCCAAATGATCCCGTATCAATCCCCTCCGCCAGCTATCAATGTGCCTCGGATCAAGCGAACCATCCGTGTTCAGCTTGATCTGAGGGAGCTGAGGAGCACGCCAAATCACCATCATCGTCCTGAGTGGAACCTGTGGTGGAGCACTCCCCTGCAAAAATCCAACAGTAGGGAAGCATCCAGACCAATCTGATGGGTTCAGACGCCGACCTGAAACAAGGATCCAGAGATACCGCTCCACCTGCCAAATAATGTGAGATGCCAAGAAAGGAATTTGTCGATGCTTGACACTATTCCTTTCCGTCCAGACAAACCATAAAATCAAGCAGGGAACCAAGAAACTCAAGTGCCTCGTGTGTGATCCGTGTGTGCGGTTCCTCCAAAAAGAAAGGAACAATATCATATCAGTGGTGTGTGGAAGTGTAGTGTCAAACCAAGGAAGAAAGTGATTCCACACTTTGATTTGAACATTATCATTCATCAAAAAGAGGTGAGGGATAGATTCGACTGAGGAGAAGAGTGTGGATTATTCAAGCAACACCAGAAGCGTGAGGCAAGGGAAGTACCGCGTGCTGAAGCTTGATATCCACAGGAAGACGATTACGAAGGAGGCGCCAAAGGAATATGGAGATAGTAGGGATAAGAGCATCGTTCCAAATGGCACCGTGCAGAAGGTTCTGAGCATTTCTACCCCGGAGAGAATCCCAAGCAGAAGACATAGAGAACCCACCGTGAGAGGTAAGCATCCACCGCATGATATCCTCGGACCCAAAATCGGAACCCCGGATATATCCTCAATGAGACTCTCGGGGAAGCCCACATCCGGAGACCAAGACTGGTCTCGTGCGGTCTATCGCGATCCCACTCACCATCGCGAATAAACCAATCAAGCTGTCATGTGCCCCAAAGGTCGATCCAAACAATGATCCGTAGCGGCTCGTGTCCAAGCCAAATATCATCCAGGAAAAGGCGACGGCTACCACCGCAATAGACCAAAAAATCCGCTCCTGGGCCCGAACCGATCCGCCTCAGCGCCTCCACCGATGACTATGATTATGTGTTACGAGGCTCTACAGGAGACCGGCCCATTGTAAGATCTTGCCGATCAAGAATTGAGCCCACAACGAATGGCCTCGCGTAACCTCCACCACAACTTGTAAATTTGGTCAATGAAGCCCTCCACGGGGTGTTGTTTGCTTCGAAATATTTGGGGTATTTGTTAAGTTGGTTTTTATACCAATGTATTGAGTATTCTAGACTAGGATTTTGCGGGATTTTCAAGTATTTTAGCGTCGTTTGAGTCGAGTTTGTGTCATTAGTTGTCGTTTGAGAGTCGAGATAGGTCTTGGATGCCGAAATTGATGAAAACAGCGAAAAACGTGTTTGGGTGGAAGAAATCGCATTCGAAGAAGAGGAAAAAGAGAAAAATCGCGTTTTGGGCATTGAATCGTCTTGGCGCTACGCGCAAGACCCCCGCTGCTGGCGCCAAGGTGAAAAACTGGGCGGCGCGAAGTTTTAAGTGGCGCTTCCAGTCCCTTAGCGCCCCTTGGGGCTAGATAGTGCGAAATGAGCTGCTAGTCCTTCATCTTTAATGACTGCAGCTTAGCCACGGCGATATTTGAGACAGGCGCCCTTGTCTGTGCGTGCGCCCAGCGCCGGGCGGAAATTACAATGTAACTTATTCCTTTTTCTTGGACTTTTGTGGGAGTATAAATAGAGGTCTTGGGCGTGAAATTAGGGATCTTGGACCCTTGGGCAGCCAACAAAACAACTAGAAGACAAGAGAAGGCTTGGAATATCTTGGGAAAGGCTTGAAAGAAAGAAGATTGAAGGATTCTACCATCTAGAAATAGAGAAGATTCCCCAACTCTTATTCTTATTTTGTTGCTTTCTTCATATCTTGTAAGATGTATTGTTGTATTCCTATGGATTCATTTTCTTCAATCATGAACTAAACTCTATAATTCAGAGGGATGATGTAATCATTGTTTGAACTTATGTTTTGAAATTGTGGTTTGTCAATCTAGATCTATCGATTTATTTGTGCTATTCGGATCTATTGCTTCTAAATTACTTGATCAATAATTTAGATTATTTGGTGTATTTGATTTGACACTGAGAGAGGTAATTGAATACATGACCTTTGAATAGCATAACCTAGGATTTCATAGAATCGAGAGATTTATGAATCCTTTGAAGTCATTTATCAAGATTCATAGCTTTTATTGAGATTTTAATTGGTGATTTTTATAGAGATATTGACTTCCCAATTGAATCTAAAATCATTTAAAGCACTTGAGAGAGGGAATGATTATTGTAGAAATCTTGACTTATAAATTGATAATTGATGATTGATAAACCATATTGACAACATAAGGGATAACTAGATTCATCATACCTCTAGAATTCATTTAATCATTTGGATAAACTCATTGATATTTTCATATTCTTGATTTATTTTTGGTATTTTAAAGATAATCAACTCCATCAAATATTGAATTTCTAAATAAAGTTAGACTACTATATTATAGTACTTAGCAATAATTCGATAATTATTCCTGTGGATTCGACAACCTTACTTCTCTATATTAAAACTTGACACTGTAGACTTGCGGTTAGAAAAATCTCTATCAATTAAGGAGATATCAACTTAAGATGAACCCAATGAAATGTGCATTCGGTGTCCGGTCTGGAAAGTTCTTGGGGTTTGTAGTTCGTCATCGAGGTATTGAGATTGAGCAAGCAAAGATCGATGCGATAGCAAGGATGCCGAACCTCGTGATATTCACGAACTCAAAAGTTTGCAAGGAAAACTAGCCTATCTTGAAGGTTCATTTCAAATCTAGCGGTTGATGCCAGTCATTGATGTCTTATGAAGAAAGGCGTTCCATTTGAGTGGGACGAATCTTTTTAAATGCTTTCAAAAGTATCAAAGCATATTTGATGAAGTCTCCGTGTTGGTTGCACATTGCTGGCGCCCGTTGATCCTTTATATTGTTGCTCAAGAACGTTCTGTGGGAGCTCTACTAGCACAAGAAAACGATAGTGGAAAAGAGAGCGCTTTATACTACTTGAGCCGGATGATGACACCAAATGAGTTGAATTATTCACCGATCGAAAAGATATGCTTGGCATTAATCTTTGCGATCCAAAAGTTGAAGACTACTTTCAAGCTCACACTATTCGTCTGTCTCAAAAGCAAATCCACTAAAGTATGTTATGACAAAGCCAGTTCTTTTTTATAGACTCGCAAGGTGGTACCTTCAATTGCAATAGTTTGAAATCACATATATCTCTCAAAAGGCGGTAAAAGGGCAAGTCTTGGCGGACTTGGCGGATCATCCTATCCCTCGCCGAGTGGGAGTTATCCGACGAATTACCCGATGAAGATGTACTTGTAATCGAGATTTCCCCTCCATGGAAGATGTATTTTGATGGAGCTTCTCAGAGAAGGAGCCTCGAATGGAGTTATCTTCGATTACGTCCGATAGAGAAGTGTTGCCTTACTCCTTTACTCTAACTAAAAATTGCTCAAACAATGTTCTTGAATACCAAGCCCTCATCCTTGGGTTGGAGTTCGGTTGACATAAAACAATTGCATTTAGAAGTTTATGGAGATTCCAAATTGGTGGTCAATTAACTACTTGGAGTATATGAAGTGAAGAAGCCTGAGCTACTCCCATACGTCAATTATGCGAAGAGGCTTATTGGATGGCTTGGAGATGTAACAATTGAGCATATTCCAAGGAAGGATAATAAACAAGCCGATGCTTTAGCAAAACTTGCTTCTACGCCGCCATGCCGAAAGTGAAGCTCGTGTGTCAATTTGCGAAGTTGGTAATACCTCCAATCTTTGATGATAAAGACCGCAATGAAGAGGAAGAAAATCATGTTGTAGAGGTATTTGAAATTGAGAAAGAAGATTGGCGCCAACTACTTGTGGATTATTTGAAGTATAAGAAGTTACCTGACAATCCACGACAAAGGGTAGATGTTCGACGTCGTGCGACTCGCTTCATTTACTACAAAGGCACACTGTATAGACGGTCATTTGATGGGATCTTCTTGCGATGCTTAGGCGATGATGAAGCTATTCAAGCCATGGAAGAAGCTCACTCGGGAGTTTGTGGCGCCCATCAGTCAGGCCCAAAATTACACTTTCGAATTAAAAGAATGGGCTACTATTGGCCGACAATGGTGAAGGACTGCATGGATTACGCGCAAAGATGCCAAGCCTGTCAATTTCATGCAAATTGTATTCATCAACCACCTGAGCCATTGCACCCTACTGTTGCTTCATGGCCATTTGATGCTTGGGGGTTGGATGTGGTCGGACCTATGACAAAGTCATCCGGAGGACACTTGTATATCTTGGCCGCGACGGACTACTTTTCTAAACGGGCCGAGGTCACCCCTCAAAAAGTGAAGAAAGAAAATGTTGTTGACTTTATCCGCATAAACATTATTTATCGCTATGGGATCCCTCGATATATAATAACGGATAACGGGAAATCTTTCTCAAATAGCCTCATAGATAAACTTTGTCAAAAGTTCGGATTCAAACAAAGAAAGTCCTCTATGTATAATGTCGGCTAATGGACTTGTCAAGCTTTTAACAAAACTTTGTGTAACTTGTTGAAGAAAGTGGTCTCAAAGTCAAAGCGGAGATCGCACGAAAGGATCGGAGAAGCTTTATGGGCATACCGAACCACATATAGAACACCCACTCAAGCAACTCCGTATGCGGTTGTATATGGTGTTGAAGCGGTTGTTCCCCTTGATCAACAAATTCCGTCACTAAGGATAGCCTTGCAAGAAGGACTAACCGAAGAAGAAAATGCACGATTACGCGCTTGAGGAATTAGAGGCTCTTTATGAGAAACGATTGGAAGCACAACAAAGACTTGAATGTTATCAAGCTCGTCTTTCTAGGGCTTTTAATAAAAAAGTGCGATCACGCTCTTTTCAAGTTGGGTGCTTGCTGTCAGAAGACCCATAATTACTACTCACCGAATCGAAATAAATTCACATCAAAATGGGATGGTCCTTATGTTATTAAAGAAGTCTACACCAATGGCGCTTACAAATTGGTCATTTGAAGATGGCTTAAGAATTGGCCCCATAAATGGCAAGTTCTTAAAACGATACTATCCTTAGAGCGGAATAAAGCTCCATGACGCATGAGCCTAAATCGCATGTTACCCGACCCGCATGAGTATAAAATGTGAACGGTAACCACCAAAGGCAAAGTACATGGTTAAACCGCTAACTTCCCCACCTAGTCAGGGTGGTTAAGCAATAGATGCTCCTGGCCCGCATGAGTATAAGCGTATGCACCCCTTAAAAAAAAAAAAAAAGTGTCCCTTAAACTACGTTATGACTTGATCCCTTTTCATGGGTACGTAGGAGCTTAGAATTTTCTAAGTTGGTCATGAGTTTGTGATAGTTATAATTTTCTGATGAATTCAAAAAAAAAAGTAAAAAAAAGAAAGAAAAAAAGACTTCATAAAAAAAAAGGGTACTTAATAGATTGCAAGATAGAAAATGATCAATCTCTATTATGTAATCTTCAAAACAAAAAGTACTCATACATGAAGCAAAAAAAAAAAAAGAAAGAAACAAAAAAAAATATCTAATGAAAAGGACGCAAGCTCTTCAATTCTTCCTTGGCAGCCTCAGAGACGCACCATTGAAAGCTCCAACTTTTCCAAGACTTTATCATTCGAAGGCAAAGTAGTCCGAATGGCGGCAATCTCGTCTTCAACTGTTGAACGGTATGAGCAATGTGAAGAAGTTCTTTTTGTCGCTTTAATGAGGCGGTCAAATTCTTCTTTCGTTTCCTCAAATTGTCAAGCTCTCTGTTAATGGACTCTAACTCTTCTTTAGTGGATGAAATCCGAGCAGACTCTTTAGCTTCTTTAGTCTTAGCATCATGCAAACGATCTTCGACTTCGCTCAATTATTTTGCAAGAAGACACAATCTCTGAAGATGACGACCTTGCCTCATCATATGCAACAACTTTGGCAAAAAGATCTTTCAAAGATCCCCCCACAAAAGAGATGTCAATAATATTAAAACTCTTCATAGATTTCAGCATAATCATCACTTCATCTTGAATAGAGGAAAGGGAGTCAATTGGAATGTTGGATATCTTCTCACGGAGATCGCCCCATAACTTTTGAAGGTATTCTTGCTGGTGGTTACGAATAAATTTCTCACCTTGAAATACTGAAAATACCGCACAAGGAGACGTCTTGGCCTCAATGGAGTTAGATGTAACCTTTTGATGATTCACGGTTGGCAAGTTGGGCCCCATGATTGACCTCTGGCTATCTTACGATCCATGCTCGCACTCATTATCGAGTAGTTGTTTCTCTAGCTAAAATATCACACCATCAAGGAAACGGATTACCAACTAAAACGAAGAAAAAAAAGAGAAAAAAGAGAAGAAAAAAAGAAAAAAAAAACGAAAAAAAAAAAAAAAAAGAAAAAGGAAAAAAAGTTCTTGACCCTCTTCAACAAAATTCTCCGTAGTGGTTGATTACTCGCAACACCATTGGCTTCTTGTTGCTCTGAGATTTGTCGGTCTTTTTAAGTCTCTTCCGGTGATGGTCCGCATCACTGCTGCTACTTTCTTCGAAAGAAGGGATGACTACTTTTCTCTTATTTGATTCGCAAACTTCAACACCTAAGACATCGCACTTGTTAGGAGAAGAAAAAAAAATGCACAAGTAGAGAGCTTCAAATAGTCTCACCAAGCGGACCACGTTTAGGCCTTTTGTCCTTCGGCAAAACTTTCTTTGGCTTCGAGTTAATCAAGTTCTCTATGTTTTCTTCAAAGTAGTTTCCATGAACCCGGGCCCACCATTGTTTATATTCCTCTGAAGAAAACGTCTTCGCACTTGGGGGCATGCAAGGAAGCCATGCTTTAGAAAAAGTCTTAGATGAAGTGCACACACGCCAATGGTAAACCCCTTCTTCTAAAGAAGCTCCACGTACGTCATCTTTGAGAACTCCCGGCACCATTTGATGAAATCCAAACTGGCGATTGAATCTATGGGGACTGTAAGGCTCAATCACAAAACGCCCACCTTGTCGTAGGGAAATATAACTTGAACGAATGGCGATGAAGTATTTTTGTTCAAATTTTTGTGCATTGCCATTATCAACATAGTGAAAATCCTTGTTCTTCGCAATCATAATACAAGTCCAAGAAATCCAATCTCCTTTGTGGATTCGTCTGCGCGCTTCTTTAGGTTCATAGTATTTCGCGTGTCCCTCACCCGAAAAGATCGCCATCTAGGGGCCATTCGTCCCTTGCCAAACCTGATTATGAGTTTTGAAGTAATAAGCCAACCAACCATAAACAAATAGAACGGGAAACGTTGAATACACCTTGGATGGCCTCGGAGAATTTGCAATCTTGTTCAGACCTCTAAAGATACTCACTAAAACCGGAACAACAAGGCCCGCCGTTTGCCCATATGCCATAAGACTCGCCATCTTGAAAGTGCCAGGGCGTATTGAGTTGAGATCATCGTTTGGAAGAACAAATAAGCATAGCCAACAACCAAATATGCCGCCAAGTACATTTCCTCCATCGAGCTCTCCTTGACACCGAGTTTGGAAAATAAAGCCTTCTCAGAAGGGGACCATTCACCATGTGCGCCAATGTCACCAAGTGGATTATGAGTCGATTCGGGATGTTCAGTTTGCTTCTCCTTGCTTGGGGGGGCCTTCCTCTCCTTGCGCATGAGAGGTGGATCATACTTCGTAGTCTTCTTGAACCAAAAGTTGATCTAGTCATCAATCGAAACTTGCGAGTAGTGATCCCCATGAGCGCTCCCTTGAAGTAGATGATACACATGAAATAAGCGGTTGCATGAACGAGGGAGGAATCTAAGTCCCGCTTCGTCAACACCAGTAAGCTCCTTGGCACTCGGAATGACTTCATCATACATAAACCGAGTCATAGGCAAGCAGCTAGAGTATGAAGATCCCACAATGATATAGATAATTCACCATGGGAAGTCAACAATGTGTTGGTAGATGGACACCACGCCGCAAAACGCCGACGATATTGGAATTGCAATCATATGTGAAGAGAGAAGCATACACCGAATCATATATACGGTCGCTGGAGTTTATTCTTGCATCGACCGAGGATGTCTTGATCCACTCCCAATAACTTTGACATAATGGAATTCACCGCCAAACCGGATTGGATCTCCCCATTTGGCTTCACCTTCAATGATGCGCCGTCCCCAAAGTTGGTAATGAAATCGCTCATCGTTTGTTGATGATGGGTTGCTTCTAGGGCCCACATCTTGGATTTGGAGTCCTGAGTGGTGGAATCTCACGAGACCATTCCCTTATATGGAGTCGATTTGTCAACTTTGGCCATTGTTTTGCGTGATCGACCAACAAGTGGATCATAAACCGCCAAGACGGTGCCTCTTTCAATATCATGATTTCGTCATCAAGAATAACCAAGTGTTGTATGCCGGGCGAAGAAGAAATATCTTTGAAGAATACCATCATAAAATCTGAAAAAAAAAAGTGCTCACGAATATATATTGTAAATAATTTGAGATATAAACGATAATCAAAATAGGACATTCATCCGAGAATCATAAACATATGGGCTCTATGTATTGCTGACCAAGTATTGGACATTGGCGGAAAATAGGATAATCAAATCAATTGATCTTCAAGTAAAATTGATTAAGAATGTATATATATGGTCGGTGCCTTTGTCAACCATTCCAAACATTTGTTTCTCAAGGTAATATCAAAAAATTCTGGCAGCCAATTATGAACTTCATGAAAGGATCTTTTGGAAAATATATCCATCAGTGCAAATTGAAAACATAAGATCGACATCTGACGGTATGGTTCAAAGCAGTGAAGCAATTTCTTTTTGATTAAACACATGGAGCGCATCATAAAGACCGAACTTACCTGGTTCAAAACAATAACGACAAGCGTAGACAAACCGTGATCCGAAGTTGATAGTAATACGCTATGGGAATCCTGCAATCTGCAATACAAGGAAACATAATTTAAAAAAAAAATCTCACAGACAATTCGTCGAGCACGCAGCAGACAAAAAAAATTGCAAACCAAGAAATTGAAGACTTCTTGCATATAAAGCTCACCCAATCCGAAACAACAGCCAAGCAGATGAAACAATAGGTACGAACTCAAGCACCGAAAAGAAGAAAAATAAAACAAGCTACCACAACCGACGAGTGATGCTACGAGATTTTTGATGTTTTCTCTGGTTTGATGTGCAAAAAATAGAACGTCGGGGTTCCTTTTATAATTGCTGAGAAGACCCAAATCCTAATAGGAGTAGAATTTTTAGATTATATCCAAACAAAGAAGCGGCCTGAACCGAGCAGATTCTACGAGCAGGTGATGGGCAAAGTTCTGGAAGAACAAGTTCTAATGTGATTGCATTCTGACTTCTACTTGGACAGGAGTTGTAAAGTTTAAAATCCAATTTGGGCTGAATACATCTTGATAAACCCAAAATATATTGTTATGGTGTTCTTTGGGAAAGGGCTTTTAAAAAATACATGGGCCCCGCGGGAATTACAAAGAAAAAGAAAGCATACCTTGGTTGATGAATTAGTCTGCAAAGTGATGCTGGCCGCTGGGGACGAGTTCTAGCGTCTAATTTTATATGGATAAGTGGGCCAATTTTAATATGGATAAATGGGCCAATTAATTTGACTAGGTCCAGTTGGTCTTTGCGTTCACTTGAAAGAAATTGGCCTGATTAGCGATTCATGTTGATATACGCGGCTTTCAAATTCCAAAGTCCGGGATCAAATTCTTATGTATCATATGTCTAATTCCATGATTCATGTGTAATTATACGTCGCGACTTATTCACTCCAAGAAACGTCATCCGTGAACAAGTCTCGAGGGGGCATTTGTAGACAAATTAAATTTGCACCAATCAAATGGTGACACATGTGAAATTCTATATTAAATATCAATTTTATAATTTCTATTTATATTTGGGAATTTATTCAAATTTAATTCCTAATTTAAATAGCTAATTTATTGATATTTTAATATATATTTTATTGGTCAATTAAAGATTGCCAAATGTCAAAATCTTATTGATCAAGATTATCTTGATTAATTAATTATTTCTTTT
The DNA here is from genome assembly GCA_016081115.2 of Rehmannia glutinosa. Lineage (NCBI taxonomy): Eukaryota > Viridiplantae > Streptophyta > Magnoliopsida > Lamiales > Orobanchaceae > Rehmannia > Rehmannia glutinosa. The sequence continues at coordinate 20,204 of JABTTQ020001943.1, forward strand.
GATAATTATCACAATTTGTGATTAAAGAAATAATATTAAATCTTGAAGGACCAATCAAATTAGAGTCCTCACCATGTGAGTTATCCAAGAACCCCTCTCCTACAACTATAAATAGGGTCCGTCTCAAGGAATTAAATCACAATTCAAAGAGAAGAAATCAGCAAGAAGGCGGTGGAGAAATTCTCTCAAGCGCAAGAAGAATATATTCAAGGAGATCCACGGTGTTCAAGGCGAAAGTCAAGGCGTTCATCGCGAGTCCATTCAAATACGGCGTTTGATTCGGGAATAAGCTTCCAAGCCCTCGAATTAACGTTATTGAAGTCAGAACCATCTTGGAGGAAGATCAAAAGGTCAATTTCACCAAGAAGTTCATATATTCAACTCAAATATCATCATATATGTTACGTTTGATTCGAGATCAAGCTGCCAAGCCCTCGAATTAACGTTATTGAAGTTCAAATTCAAGTTTGGAGAAGATCAAATTGAAGAGTTCAACTCCAAGCTCTCAAATCTCGGATATTTTATTCTTGAAGAAAAGAATCAGAGGATAAATAGAGATTGTAACCTATATTTTTATTTTGATTCACATATATTTAATTTGTACGCTTTTTCTTGTTTGTTTATTTGTAGACAATAAAAATTTGTGTTACAGCAAGCACAAGCAGAACCCCGATCATCCCTCCTGCTCAAGCCGAGAAACCCGAAAAATTCATGGGTTTTGACTTCAAGAGGTGGCAAAGCAAAAATGTTGTTCTACCCGACTACCCTAAAGTGGCGAAGATCCGACCGAGGGCGTTCTGTTGTTCCGAGAACGAAGCGAATGATGAAAAAGCGCGTTGCGTTTGATGCATGGGGCAGGGTGATTTCTGTGCCGTAACTATGTCCTAAACGGACTTAGTGATGCACTTTACAGTGTGTATTGTGCTGTGAAATCCTCCAAAAATTGTGGGATTTTTTGGAGAATAAGTAGAAAATCGAGGATGCCAGCACAAAGAAATTTGTTGTCGGTAAGTTCTTGGATTTTGTGATGGTTGATTCTAAAACCGTGATTGAACAAGTTGAAGTTCCATTGATCCTACATAAAATCTCTGCGAGGGAATGGCTTTGCGGAAGCATTCAAGTGGCGCCTTGATTGAGAAATTGCCCCCAAGTTGGAAGGATTTCAAGAATTATCTCAAACATAAGCGAAAGGAGATGGGACTAGAGGATCGATTGTCAAACTCAGAATTGAGGAAGAGAATAGGAGGATTGACTCTAAGTCCAAGCTTGTCCCTATGGAGTCAAAAGCCAACTTGATAGAGCACGGCTCGTCAAGTAACTCAAGAAAAGGCCTAACGATAAAGGCAAGAAACCAAAGTGGAAAATTCCGGGAGCTTGCTACAAGTGGCAAACCGAACCATATGGCAAAAGATTGCCGTCGTCCCAAATAAAAAGAAAACCAAACCGCGATCCAATGCCAATGTAGTTGAAGAAAGGGGAGCCGTGAGGCGTTGACATGTCGGCGGTGGTGTTTGAAGCCAATTTGGTGGATAACCGAAAGAATGGTTTGTGGATACGGTGCCACTTGTCATGTCCGTTACGATAAGGATGCATTCTCGTCTTACATCCCATCGACCGAAAGGAAGCTCCATATGGGGAATCACGCCTCTTCGATGTTCTTTGGCGTTGGAACGGTGGTGCTAAAGCTTACTTTGGGAAAGGAGTTGAAGTCGAAGGATGTCTTTGCATGTCCCGGACATCCGCAAAAATTTGGTTTCGGGTTCGCTCTTTGGTCAACCATGGGTTTAGACTAGTTTTTGAGTCCGAAAAGTTTGTACTAAGCAAATTTGGACAGTTCCTTGGTAGGGATTATCTAGACAAAGGATCGTTAAAAATGAATGTAATGACCGTAGACGCCCGTTTTGGCGAGAATATGAATAAGAATGAATCTTCTTGTTTATATTGTTGAGTGCTCTAATTTATGGCATATTAGATTAGGACATGTAAATCAATGCTATAAAAAGATTGGTAAATTTAGAATTAATTAATTTACTCAAGTAAAATCACAAAGAAAATGTGAAGTTTGTGTTGAAGCTAAAATGGCTAAATTACCGTTTCATTCGGTTGAAAGGAGCACTTCACCTTTAGAGTTGATACACCGATGTGTGTGATCTGAAATTTATGCAAACTAAAGGTGGTAAAAATATTTCATCACGTTTATTGATGATTGCACAAGGTTTTGCTACTTATACTTGTTAAGAAGCAAAGATGAAGCATTAGAGGCTTTTAAGAATTATAAAAATGAAGTTGAAAATCAACTTGGCAGCGTAGGATTAAAATTATTCGGAGTGATAGAGGTGGCGAATATGTTGCCCCATTTGAAGAACTATGTACCCGAAAGGCATAATTAATCAAAAATGAAAGACCATATTCACCACAATCTAACGGTGTTCTTTGAACGTAAAAACCGGACTCTAAAAGAGATGATGAATGCCATGTTGATAAGTTAGGATTACCCCAAAATATATGTGGGGAAAGCTGTTTTTAATGACCAACCATATATTGAATAAAATACCACTTAAAGGAAAAGATAAGACACCTTACGAATTGTGGAAAAATCGTAAGCCTTCTTATAAATACCTTAAAGTGTGAGGGTGTTTGGCTAAGGTAGCAATACCTGAACCAAAACAAGTTAAAATTAGACCAAAGACAGTTGATTGTGTCTTTGTGGGATATGCATACCAAAGTAGTGCATATAGGTTTATGATACATAAGTCAGAAAATCCGGAAATGACTGAAGGTACCATAATCGAATCAAGGGATGTTGTATTCTTTGAGGATGTCTACCCTTGTAGAGAAAAGTTAGAAGTGAGTACTAATAAAAGAACTCATGAAACTGCAAGTGGTTCAACACCAATTAGTGAAGAACCGAGACGCAGTAAGAGGTCTAGGACGGCTAAGTCTTTTGGGCCAGATTACATAACATTTATGTTAGATGGTGAGCCAAACTCGATTAAAGAGGCTCTAAGTAGTCCAGATGCTCCGCTCTGGCAAGAAGCTATCAATAGGGAAATTGAGTCTATTCTACAAAACCATACTTGGAGTTGGTTGATCTCCCTGCTGGTCATAAACCTTTAGGATGTAAATGGATCCTAAAGAAGAAATATAAAGCAGATGGAACTATTGATAAGTATAAAGCATGGCTTGTAGCCAAAGGCTTTAAACAAAAAGAAGGATATGACTTATTTGATACCTATTCTCGAACGAGGATTCGTCTATTCGGTGCTTCGCGATTCACGCCTTGCACAATCTAGAGATTCATCGATGGATGTCAAGACGGCATTTACGAATGGAGAGATAGATCTTTGAAATCTACATGGAACAACTGAAGGGTTTGTTGCACCGGTCAAGAAAAGAAGGTGTGCAAGTTAATAAGATCTTAGACGAATGAAACAAGCTCCAAAACAATGACATCTTAAGCTTGACAATACGATGTTGTCAAATGGATTTAAAATCAACTAGCGTGATAAATGCATATATGTCAAAGGGACATCGAAGCATTTGTCATAGTTTGTCTATACGTAGAGCGATTTGTTAATCATGGGCGGTAGTCATGATACTATTATGGAGACTAAAAGAATGTTAAAGATGAACTTTGACATGAAGGATATGGGGATTTCTTTGATGTAATCCTTGGGATAAAAATCGTGAGAACTCCCGATGGAATTATCTTGTTACAATCCCACTATGTGGAGAAAGTGCTCAAGAAATTCAATGCTTTTGTGATTCATCGTCAAAGATGCCCATTGATTTAAGTATAAATCCGGTTGCTAATAAAGCGAGAACCGTTGGCTCGGATGGAATACTCACGTATAATAGGCGTTATGATGTACATCACAAATTGTACACGCGTCCGGACTTGGCCTACCTCCGTAAATATGTTGAGTAGGTTTACGAGCAATCAAGCCGTGAGCATTGGAAAACGTTAACCAGGGTGTTAAAATACTTGAAGTATACCTTGGATTATGGGTTATACTACTCAAGATATCCATTTGTACTTGAAGGATATAGTGATGCTAGTTGGATTTGATTCGAAAGATTCTTATTCAACTAGTGGATACATATTCACCATTGGAGGTGGTGCGGTATCGTGGAAGTCCACGAAGCAAAGCGTGTATAGCTCGGTCCACCATGGAATCACGAGTTTGTAGCTTTGGATAAGGTGGTGAAGAAGCGAGTGGCTTCAAAGCGTTTTGGAAGATATTCCATGTTGGAGGAAGCCTGTGCCTTCTGTGATGATTCACTGTGATAGCCAAGCGGCTATAGGAAGGGCACAGAGCAATATGTATAACGGTAAGTTTAGACATATTCGTCGGAGACACAATACCGTTAGACAATTGATCTCAAATGGTGTGATGTAAATTGACTACGTAAAGTCAAAAGATAATTTGGCAGATCCTTTAACGAAAGGACTGAATCGAGATCAATTAGGTAAATTGCTAGAGGGAATGGGCTTAAAGTCCACAAAGTAAAAATAACCATCATAGTGGTAACCCAACCATGATGATTGGAGATCCCAAGAACTTGGTTCAATGGGAAAACTAAACTATGAAGGTTATGTTGTAACACTTGGAAACAATGTTATAACCCATCCCTAGAAAGCAATACCAAGTGTTGAAACACCTGCAAAGTTGTGGTGAGGTTAAGTCATTTGACTTTTAATGATTCCTACACCTCGTTGAGGTTGAGTATGGCAGGATACTCGGATAGGAGATCACCTATATAAGTAAGAAGTGCGGGCCGCTTCAAAGTAACACTTATGAATACAAAGTGGTGTCCATGGCAAACGGACACAAAGCGTGAGAACATAAGGTGTTGAGACCTTATTGTGTTAATATGTTGACTCGGTATACACCGTGGAGGAATAGTTCAAGCGCATTGCGTCCACTAAGCCGCCCGGTGTACCCGATGGTATTGACTACGGAAGGTTCAAAGCCATAAGCTACCTTTCCGAATGCAATATTGTCTCTTGAGGACTGGTTTGCGTGTCTGCATTCATGCATATATTAATTTTCACTCATGTGGGGGATTGTTTGGAAATTTTGGTTTTGATAAAGTGGGTGTCGACCTGACTTTGACCAATTTTTCGGTGGCTAAAAATTTAATTCTGGAGGAATTAAATTATATATTATTAATCTACGTTCCGAGTAGATGTTCGTTGTATTTTTTATTTCTCAAAACCGAATTTCGGTGAGTGAGAAATTAATACACGAAGGTAGCCACATAAATGGGCATTATGTAAAGATTATGTAAAGGGAAATGAAAGGCTTTTGCTTTATCCACATGGAATACAAATCATTGTTTATCCTAGTTTATTTACTATAAGGTGTTATATGTTGTATAAACAATAACACAAGTGGATGATCACAATGGGCACACGCGCGGCGCACTCGCCGACCTCGGCTGGGCCTGGGCCCGAGCACGGGCTTGGGGCGGGGCGGCCGCCCTGTGGGCCGGGTCCAGGTCCACTAAAGTTTTGCCACTTTCGAAAATGGGCTTGGCCCGATTCGAGTGATCGCTGGATTTGTTGGAGCCGATGAATCGGGACATTGTAGGTGTCGGATTCGTGTGACTGTTAGAGTGGTCATCGAAAAGAGCCCACTACTTGTCATGTTATGGAGTAGTGGGGTGTAACATCTGGGATGTTACAATTGGATTAATGTCCACTATTTTTTTGTTATCTCCTGCAGGTGTTGGTTGTATATATATTCATTGTTGTGCATTGCAGAAATACACAGAAAATTCATAGCACTTCATATACCTCAAAAGCAAGTTTCTGCATTATACACATAGAGTCCAAAGAACTGGCCTGATCTTCAACATTTTCTAGTTCGAATGAGCTTCTGTGTTAGTGGTGCTACTACACAGAAGACGTAAGCCGTTTCATCTTTGAAAGCAATACGTCAGACCGTGAGCACTAGCCGGGACGTAATTGCTTTGCGGAAAGAAATTCTTCTCGACTCGGCTTTCTGAAAGTTCTTTTGAAGAAGTTGTAATAGTATTTTTCTTGTAATCTTTGTTTCTGTAATTTGCCATTTTGAAGACATCCCGATTTTGTACCATTGTTATAACATATGTGTATGTCTATGGGTCAGCCGATTTTTTTAGAACGGTCTAACAGGTTGAACGATGTGACCCAATGTGACCAAATTTCGATTATTAATCGGTTTGATATCCGGTCCGGATTTAAAAACATTGCTAATTATAGGCATTCTGATGATATTTTAGGTTTTCTTTCGTTCATTACAGCCCCTGATAGAACTTCGAAATATAAAGTGCAAGCGTTGTGGTTTCTATAAAATTAAAAGGATGCTATGATCAAATCATATGAATTTGAATATTTGATGAATGAGAATTTTGTGCATCTGATTTCACAAGCTGATGGCAAATATATTCATTTCAAAGACAAAGAATTCAATGCTACATTTTTATTTCAAGATTGTGTTTCTGTTGCACATGGTGAGTCTTCATTTTATATTTTCTCAACAAAAACAAAGCATAAAAAAAGAGAATAAAAGGAAAAACCTTCGAATTGTGGTGAAAATTGTTGAATATCTGCTGCCATGTCATCTATCTGCTGCCATGTCATCTATCTTTCTTTCTAGTTTTGTTGCTTGTTGTTACTTCCTGAAACACGTTTCTTTCTAGTTTTGTTGCTTGTTGTTCAAAAATTAAGTATGAACAGAAAATAAGGAAATAAGAAGAACTACTCTTAAAAAGGGATAATTAAAAAACACCCTAAGATTTGGGCTAATTACAAAAATAACTCAACGATGATTTAAAATTATAGAAAAAATCCATGAGGTTTGATTCTATCTTAAATTTAAGTAGAAATGGTATAAACTAGCCATTTACAAAATGTAAAGATTAAAATTAGCCATCTTTTGTAGACACATATTTTTTAGTCATTTTGGGGTGTAAAATGACATTCATACCCTTCTAGCATATTTGTTTGATATTTTGATTATTTCTCTCTCTCTTTCACCTACTCTTTCTTCCAAACTTTTTTTAAAATTCGAACCTGTATTTTTCGTTTTTAAATATGCAATATGGGTTTTGAATTATAGAGATCGAAAAGAGGATTAATTTGATATATTATACATGCAAAACGGATTTAAAACGAAAAATTTATGTGAATTCAAAGTTTTTTGGAAAAAAAAATAACTGAGTTATAATAAGTGAGAGAACTGGATGTTGTAACTCGACATCGAATTACTGTGACTCGAAATTGAGTTCTGATAACTTCGACATCGAGTTCTGATTCTGATAACTTCGATGTCGAGTCACAAGGATGTGTGTTTTTGTGCAGTTAAATTGACTCAAGGGCAAATTGGGTTTTTTACACCCCAAAATAGCTAAAAAAGATGTGTTTGAAAAAGATGACTAAAAAACATCTTGGTTTAATGGGAATGGCTAAAAAAAAAAACGACTGTAAATTTAAGGGAGGGGATAGCTATAATATTTCTAGAAATATCAGGGAGAAGTTTTGAAATAATTTTTGCTTAGAAAGGGGGGAAATATAAGAGACAATCAAATCTTAAGGGGCTTTTTGCAATTTTCAAAAATTTTTAGATTTTTATGTAATTAGCTCGAACCTTGAGGGGGTTTTGTAGTTATCCCTTTAAAGTTGGACTGATTAACTAGAAATAAGGCATCTAAGATCTATAGCTATTGCAAACAGTGGCAATATGGTTACTCGCTCAAACCAAAAAATACACAGGCTTTGAAGGCAGAATATTGTTAGGTAATACAGTATCTTAACGGAAACCGATATTTAGAGGGTGTTTGGCTGAACTTATAAGCTCTTAAAAACAACTTATAAAATGTTTAAGAGCTTATAAGCCCTTAAAATGTGTTTGGTAATTTTTTTTCAAAAGAGCTTATAAACTCGAATGAAAAACTCTCTGGCCACGTCTGGTAAAAAACTCTCAAGGAAAGGTGTGTTGATGAGACTCTATACTTTTTTATTTTTTATTGTTTTGGAATCGGATTAAGAGCTAATTGATTCTTTGACTCAATGATATGTTGTAATCCTTTTACAGTTTCTGAATTAGATACATGTCTTTTCACTTTTTGTACATAAGTGAGCAATGTGCTTTAATGGGCCCAACTGGCTCGGGTATGATTCTATGTTCAAATCTTATACTTAAAGTGTTCTTTGGTTCAGAGTGTGCTGGCTTCTCTCTATATATTCACTGGATGAGTGTCCTGAGGCTCACATGGCTTTCTTTATCTTAAATAAGTTAATTGTTTATCTCAAAGAAATTACTTATTGAGTTCATGGTCTCTCTCTCTTAATACATTTTTGTCTTTCTTTGTGTGTTCTCATATTTGCTGCTCAGCCCCTTGTTGACTTGAGCGAACAATCGAAATGCAGCCGTTTGTTTTTTTTATTTATTATTTATTATTTGCTTTGATCAAGTGTGTGAATATTGGGGTGTTTAGTGTTTTCTCTTGTTATTAATTGTGCTTTCGCTTGCTGTTTTTATGAATTGGAATTCCAACTTTGAGTGTAAAGTTTGGTTTTTGAGTTAGTTTTGGTCATATTGTTAAGAGCAAGTACCTGTTTAAGCTGTTGGAGAAAGAAAATTGAAAGCACAGATTGGTTTAGTGTGATTCGTTCCGGCCACACCCTTGTATTGGCATGTTCTTCTAAACATTGTTGAGATGCATTTGGATCCAACTTGAACTTTTGGCATGATGAAACAACTTAGAACAGTAAATTTTTGGTCCATTTTAGAACTGATTCACCTTACATCTTGTGTTATTCCAGGGATACATAGTCCTAAACAGACCCTGGGCATTTGTGCAGTGGCTTCAGCAAGCAGATATTGAACAAGAGTACGAAAACACTATTCCCTGGATTCCTTATTACATGTGATCTTGATAATTTTGATATTCTTATCAATTTCTGCTATTACTTTCTTCTACGTAGCTACATAATGATGTCTGAGCCAGATCACATTCTGGTCAAGCCCATTCCAAACTTATCAAGAGATGGCCTTGGAGCTGCTTTCCCTTTCTTTTACATTGGACCTAAGAAATATGAGACTGTGTTTCCCCGAGGAAAATGGACCAGTAACTAAAATTGATCACATTGGAAATTCCCCTGTAATTGTAGGAAAAGTAACTATATATTATAAAACAACTGTCTTTCTTGAATTCCGTAAGGCCTTGGCAATTTATATTTTACCAAATTATATCAGGATGCTCTAAAAAAGATAGCTCCCACTTGGATGAATGTTTCTTTAGCAATGAAGAAGGATCCTGAAGCGGATAAAGCATTTGGATGGGTACTTGAGATGTAAGCCACATACAATCTCTGAGACTCACAGTTTCATACTTTTGGCGTTTTTAAGTCCAACTAAGTTTTCTTCTTGCAACTGTAGGTATGCATATGCTGTTGCATCAGCATTGCATGGAGTGGATAACATCTTGTACAAGGAATTCATGATTCAGGTTGGTAATTTTGCTGTTATTGTTTGTTGAGTTCTTTAGTGCAAGTCGATATATTCCTTTAAACAGCAAATCTCTTCTAAATAGATAGCTAATGCCGCGATTGGATGTGAGCGAGATTTCATTTTCGTTCCACTGGAGAATTTTTTTTGACCAAACATGCGATTGTTTATGAAAATTTCCAGAAAATATACTATTATCTCACTTTCATTTTTCTCACTTTTTCTCTTATCAATCACATCTACACATTTTTCCACAAAAAACTAATCATATTACACAATCTCCCAAAATTTCACTATTTACTCACTCACATATTTCTAACTGTCAATCATATTCAATCATTATTTTACTATTTTTCAATCAAATCAACTTTCATCATTACTTTTTCATCTCACATCCAATCACACTTTCAAAATTCATCTTTTTTCTTCCAATTTTTTTTTCACCACTATTCTCTAGCAAAATAAAAATTTTCAAAATGAAAACATATCCAATCGCACCCTTAGGATACCGCAATCGGCAAGGCTTACATAATATATTATACTTATGGATGCGACTATGATTTGCAGGTATTATACATCATCATAATTATTATCATCATTATGATTCTTTTTTAAACCAGTTTCAGGTCCTTTCACTACAAGAAATTGGAATTTTGCCGACGGAAAAATCCGTTGGGAAACAGCTTTACCGACGGATCGGCAACGGAATGCCGACGGAAATTTCTATCGGTAAAACGCTTGTCGGCAATTAGGGCTGCAATTGAACTGAACCGAGCCGAGCTTTTGAGTGTTTGAGTTTGGCTTGTTTATTATCGAGTCGATCTCGAGCCTGAATTTATCGAACATGTTGATGGCTCACGAATTTTTTCGAGCCTAAACGAGCTTAGTAAATATTAATTAAAAATTAAAATATTCTTCAATTTATTACAAAAAATAAAATTATTTATATTTAAAATTCATAATATATTTATTAAACTCATAATTTTATTCAAAAAATTAATTTTATTGAAATATTTTTATATTATCTTAAGTTAAAATATGAAAAATTAAAATTAAAATCAAATTATTAGTTTAATTTATACGAACTTACTATCGAGCCTATTCACGAGCTTACTAACGAGCTTATTCACGAGCTAACGAACCGAATATCTCTAAGTTTGAGTTTGGTTCGTTTATTTTAACGAGCCTCATTAAACGAACTCGAACGAGCTTTTATCGAATCGAGCTCCGAATAGCTCACGAGCGGCTTGGTTCATTTGCAGCCCTATCGGCAATGACTTAACGGCAGAGATAAAAATATATGTCGGTGAATGTACCGACGGATTCGACGGATCGCCGATGAAAGACGATAAGACAATGGCGACAAGACCCCGACGGATTTTGGGTCGGCAATTTATATTTGTCGCTAAGTAAACCCGACAACTAACGATGGATTACCGACGGACTACCGACGTCCCTTTTGCTAACGGATCACCGGCGAGAATGGTTAGGCCGATTCAAGCGAATTTCCAACATATTTGCCAATAGATTGGCGACAGATAGTTGTCGACAGAATACCGACGGAATTTTGCAATTGTTGTTCTATCAACAATCCGTCGGTAATCCGTCGGTATTTGTGTATATTATAGTTTTTTTCAATTTTAATTTTTCAATTTCCTATTTGTTGCTTTATAAAAATCAATTTTAACCATAGCAGTTCACAAACTAAATAATACCACTCAAACATGAAAACCGAACACAACACAATCCACATTCCGAAATTTAACATCCAACATGAAGATTCAACAACTAACATCCAAAATTCCAACATAAACTACAAAGTAAAGCAACATTCAAAAATCCAACATAAAAAATATAATACCAAAACAACATCCAAAAATAAAATCATATCCATAATCTACCCTTATCCAACAATCAAAAGTAATAGTCTAATCATCACTAAGACTCGCATCACCATCATGATCGCTTTGTGGGCCATGGGGAGGTAGGTCTTGGGCACGTGAAGTCTGAGTGGTGCTCATGTTCGCCATCATCCACTCCACCCGTTCCTCGAGGGTGCTCGTCCGAGTAATATACTCATCCAATTTCTTTTGTACCTCGGCTCGACCCTCAGCTCTTGCCTCCTCTTTGAGGCGCTCTACAACTGCCTGAGACATCAAGGTTTCTTCAGAAGCTATCTGTAATAACAATCATAATAATTAAAATAGTCAACATAAATAATGAATGAAAATAGTAACAAACGATAATATGTGAAGTATAAAAATACATGTGAGTCGCCATAATTACCAATGCCAAAGATGCGTTGTTTTTTGGAAATTCCTCCGGCAGCTGTAATATAATGATCATCAATCCTTTTATTACGCTGTGATTGGTTTAAATTGGAGTCGGCATCCAAAGATTGATCATTTGCTATAAGAGACTCCAACTCCAACTACCAAAAAGAAAAAAAAAATATTAGAACATGGACAAGATGGCTAAAAAAAAGGATAAAAGTATAATAGAACATGGATTTTCACCTTTCAAATGATTTGTACACCAATTCACTATTGATTCTTGTCAAAAACATTAAATCTTTTTGCCTTACTTATTCCAAGAAAAGGATAAAAGTATAATAGAAAGGCCAAAGAAATCAAAAGATATAACCAACAGGTGTGGAAAACAAAGGGAGAAACAGTTCACCATGCTATCCAGCCTATCCTTCAATTTTATATATGCAACAACTTCTAATTCATGTAAACAGATGCTTTCATGAGATGGGCTTGGATGACTATTTCAAAGTTCTAACACTGCTTTGCAAGGGAAACACACACCCTGATGTACCCTCTAATTACAGCTATCAACCACTGAAGGTCCCGTTTTACTACTCTAGCTAAAGCTTTGGAAAAATCAAACCTGGGTCATAGTTCATGGCAAACTTCATGTTGTTTACCATGGCAGTAACTTTTTAGCTATGCAAAATTTTCTAAGCAAGTTTGGTGATATCGGTATTTTTAACTAAAAGCGCACCGCAACCACTCATCCAAATGTACGAGACAACCTCTAAACTGAGTATATATGTACAGACAAAATAATAACCATAATTTAGTCATTAATTTCCCAACACACTTCAGATTTCAGAACAAGACAGACAAGTATTACAACAAGTCTACTAGTCTCTAATTTACTAAAATAAGCAACAAAATTAGACCATTTAATCCAAGTTAGACTTTACTAATAATGTGACTAACTATAATTATTATAAATAAATAAAAACTAACCTTTTCAAGTTTCTCAAAAAATCTATTTAATTGATAATATTGTATCTCACTTGCCTACACTCTTCTTTGGTATATTTTCATTCTTTCTATAGATTATTATATAAAATACCCGGAAAGGTTGGGATACTACAAAATGCCCATTGCTTTCGATTCTCCAAAACAATGGGTCAAGATCCAATAAAATTGAAAATTTACATATTTGTAAGATCCAATCTAACATCTACAGTTTCTCTACACGCATAATTTACTTTTATGTTGCCAAAAACCATAAATTCAGATCAGTCATGCCCACAATCCAAAATCTAAAACAATGTTAGTATCAAAATGGTGATCACATATTCACATAAAAAAATTAATCTCACGTAATATGAACTTATAGCAACTCTCTGACCGAGCATCAGCCCATTTTCTATTTTTTTTATCCCAGTGCAGGGCTTTGTAAACCTCAAAATTATTGGGATTTCTTCCCAATTTTTGAGCCTGAAATAAGAAACATTTTGTGATAATAAACACAAAGAAATATTTATTTAACCGTATAATAAATGACATTACCATCTCCAAAGCATATCTATCAGCAGACGTAGACCCCCCAGTATGGACCGACATCCCCGATCCTTCCCCTTCTACTTCACTCCTGCGGTTGACTGAAATTTTATCGCGCTTATCTCGAAATTTAGGTGTATCCCATTTATTCCAATATGCCTCCCAAGTCGGTTTGGATACACCACTAGGCTTTTCAGATGCGTTCCGAAGCTCACACATATAATCAGCATACCGTTTTCCAGCATGTCTATACCAGACCTGATATATTTGCTCCTCCATGTCCGCTGGAAATGTGAAGAATTTCTGCAATTAATTCAAACAAATATAGTCAAATTGGTTTATCCAAATCATGTAGTTAATATGATAAACATTTATATATTGCAACTTCTAACCTGAAAGAGCCTCCAATACCAAGCCCGCTGCTCTTGGCTCACTTCAGACCAAGTGTAGCCTTCTTGACAAAGTCTTTGTTTATAAAGGTTTGTCATCAACCTTGAAACTTTGTCCCCTGGAAACAACCTGACAAACAAGAAAATTCCACAATTAAGATTGACTATTAAATAAAATTATATTGAATCATAATATATGCACCCTTACTACTTACCTACATTACTCGCTATATGTACCGGTGTCCGAGACATAATATTGGAATCTGTTCATGAGGTCACGGATGGAGGATCCCCTGATGGTGGATCAGATGGTGAATCATGTAGTGGATATGATATTAAATCAGATGGTGATGGTAGTGGATCATGCAACAGATTATCTACTCGTGGGCCAGATGGTGATGGTGGTAAAGGAATTCTATTAGGTCTACCAGACCTATGACCTATAACACATTAACTATATTAGTACATTTTTTATTTAATTTATATCATAAAAAAATCAATTGAATGTCTAAATTTAACGAAATAAATGATAGTGCACCTGATGGTACTGATGGTGGAGCATGTAGTGGATCTGATGTTGAATAAGATGGTGATGGTAGTGCATCATGCAACAGATTATCTACTCGTGGGCCAGATGATGATGGTGGCAAAGGAATTCTATTAGGTCTACCAGACCTATGACCTATAACACATTGCAAACAGCTCACCAGTCTCTTTTATCACGACCTGCACCAGGCTTATCACAAAAATACACCTGTTTTGCTTGCATTGCTAATATAAATGGTTCATATTTATTAAATCTGCGTTTATGGTTGACCTCCACAAGTTTATATTCATCATGGATATTCATGCCCCGAGCAGTAGGGTCAAACCATTCACATTTGAATAATACGGTTCTTTTGGTATGAAACCCAGGGTATTCCACTTCAACAACATCTACTAATTGGTCGTAGAAATCATTCTCAACACTCAAATTTGAGCCTTTTATACAAACTCCATTGTTCATAGTACTTTTGGAAGACCCGCATCCGAGAGTGTGAAATTTGTAATCATTAACAATGTAGCCTGAATATGACTTAACTCTTGTTAAAGGCCCTTTGGCAACATCCTGAATATGCCCATTGGAGATGTCATTCAAAGGATTGTGTGCCTACATGTAAGTTAGAAAATACTTACACATGAATATACAAAGATGATATATATCAAATATATATAGAGAACTAGTACTCACATATTTATCGAACCAATCAGGAAAATCATTTTCAAGCTTAGCATCGATCTCTTCTCTTGATAGGTTCCTTCGATGTCTCGTCAATGAAGCAACATATATACTTCACAAGTATATGATATTAAGAGAGACTAAATTAGTTTAAGTCTTGAAATGTATTTATTTATACAACTCAAGATTAGGGCCAAAAACAGTAGAGAGAAACTTTTATACTAACCTACTATATGGTTCAATCTCGGCACAGTTTAGTAGGATGTAACTACGAGCAGCATTGTATTCATCTTGTGTCAAATGTCTTGTTTTTGCCCGTCCAAGTGGTCGGCCGTGAAATTTGAATATAGAAAGACACTCTTCATATTCTTCCCATTGAGAACAACCAGCATCATTACGTGGTATTTTTCTATGTCGTGTGTTGACATGTTCTTCAAAGTAATACTCACAAAATGATGATGCCTCATCAACTAAATATGCATTGCATATTGAGCCTTCCACTCTAGCTTTATTGGTGACATTCTTTTTCAGTTTGCGAAGGTACCTACAATAGTCGATGTTTTTATTTGTTATGAAATTCAACTATAAAGTCATAATAATTCAAGTGAAGTTTCAAATTTCACGTTACCTTTCGAAGGGATACATCCAACGATAGTGTACTGGACCAACAATGTTTTCTTCATAAGCCAAGTGTACTGGAAGATGTTCCATCGAGTCAAAGAAGCTTGGTGGAAATATCTTTTCCATCTTACATAATATAATAGGAATTTGAGCATGTAATCGGTCCATATCTTCTTTCCGTATGACCGTGGCAGTGAGCTCCTTAAAGAAAACGCTCAGCTCAGTAAGTGGTTTCCATACATGTGGGGAAAGAAGTTCCTTGAATGCAATAGGTATCAATCTCTGCATAAATGCATGGCAGTCATGGCTTTTCATGCCAAAAAACCTCTGTTTCTTCATGTCTACACATCTTGATAGGTTATAGATGTAACCGTCCGGGAATCTAAGTTCTTTCACCCATTTACACAATTCGTCTTTGCTCTTCTTATCCAATGTGTAGCAAGCCTTAGGGTATTTCCCAGTTTCCTCATTTTGTGCCAACTCAGGTCGACGACAGTATTCATTCAACTCTTGATGAGATTTCAAAGTATCTTTTGATTTGCTTTGTACATCCATAACCGTATTAAAAATATTGTCAAAGACATTCTTCTCAATGTGCATGACATATAAATTATGTCGGATAAGGTTTGTGCTCCAATAAGGCAACTCCCAAAAGATACTTTTTTTCCTCCAACCACAATTCTTACATTTTGCTCTGTTGTTCTCATCAGCACTGATGTCTATGGCTTTCATTAGACCTAGATCTTGTATCTCTATTAATATTTGAACTCCCGATCGAACAAAAGGTGCAACTTTTGTGACTGTTTTATTTTTAAGGAATGAGTTTTTATTCCTTCGGAATGTGTGGTCTGACGGCAGAAACTTGCGGTGGTTGTCAAACCAAGATTGTTTACCACTCTTGGAAAGAGTGACTGCATCTGAACTCTCCATATAGTACGGGCAAGCTAATCGTCATGCGGTACTCCATCTAGACAACATAGAATAAGCTGGGAAATCACTAACCGTCCACATGAGAGCAACTCTTATTTGAAAGTTTTTCTTCTTCGAGATGTCATAGGTTTGGACTCCCACATCCCACAATTGATTCAACTCCTTGATAAGAGGCTGCAAATACACATCCAACTTATCTTTTGGGTTTTTTGGCCCGGTACTAAACACGATTAAGAACATGTGTTGGTCCTTCATACATAACCACGGTGGCAAATTCAGCGGTGTGACTATCATCGCCAACAAGAATATTGTGCTCCATATTGTGCAAATGGTTGAAATCCATCTGTGCAAAGACACAATCGCACATTTCGAATCTCTGCTGCAAATTCTGGATGAGTGTCATTGAAATGCTTCCAAGCTAGGAAATCCGAGCAATGACTCATAATATCATCTTCGACCATATGTTCTGCATGCCACCTCATTTCCTTAGCAGTTGCTTTAGATGCGTACAATCTTTTCAATCTATCTGTCAAGGGAAAATAGTACATCTTTTTGTAGGCAATATTATTTTTATGTCGTGTACCACTCCCTCGACTCTCCCTCCTAAATCGAGCATGCCCACAGAACTTGCAAGTCATAGCAATGTTGTCTTCACCCCATTAAAACATACATCCATTATTGCAACAATCAATTTTTTCCACCGGCAGGCCCATGCCTCGCAGCATCTTCTTCGTTTTGTAGAAGTTATCGGGCACTATATTATTATCGGGAAGAATCTCACTGATAAGTTGCACCATGTCATCATAATTTCTTTCAGACATGTGATGTTCAGCCTTCGTGTGCATTGCTATGGCAACAAATGATAATTGTGAGTGTTTAGTACAACCAGCCCATAACTCTTTATCTGCAGCATTGAGCATGACATAGAATTTATGTGATTCTGGATTCAGAGGTTCCTCTAATTCACTCGGATCAAACTTGGGACCCGCTGCATCCATCATCATTGTATGGTAATCCATCGTTGATTCCACATCTTCACTATAATGTACGTTTTGAATATTGGTTGCTTCTACATATGTTTCTCCATGTCTATCCCAAACATAATATTCTGGCACAAATCCATATCTTACAATATGGTATTTAACTTCATCACGGTGGAGATACTGGCGATTCTGGCACGTACGATGATTACATGGACATCTGATTTTATCCACATCCATCCACTCTACTTGACTACAGGCAAAGTCAATAAATTTTTCTAGTCCTTCTAAGAACTCACTATATAGGACCCCTCTACTTTCAAACCTTTTATACATCCACTCACGTTCTACACTCATTTTTCAATGTCCTGATAAATTGAATAATATATATAGACATTATAATAAGAATTTGGATTGTCAATAAGTTCAAAGCTATTTCAGTATGCATAATTTACTACTATTTAAGTATATATTTCATTATTACTTGCATTTTATGACTATTATTAGTGATTTGTTTTCATCCAGATACTGCAGATAACACAAAAATAATTTAAGAAGAAAAATAAGCTGAACATGCTTAGCTGACATTAACATGTGCAAAAAAACTGAAAACTCAAGGAAAATTAGTGGTTTCTTCATTTTGAATTTGATAGGTAAAATATCAAAATCTTTATAGTTGACAAGAAAAGGAGTTATCTATAACTATCCAAAACTACCAAAAGTAGAATTTAAAAGGGGAACATACAAAATAAAGGAGCATCTATCAATAAAAGATAAGATAGGAGATGGTGCTGAAATATCACATCAATCAGAGGGCTACAAATTGCAATCCCACTAAAGTTAATTATTTGTGATCCAAGCAATTTTTCATCTAACATTTGCAGTAACTACATGGTTCATGGATAAGGATTTCAAATACGTCATTACGGAGCAAATATATTTATAGATAACATACATCAGGATCAAAAAATTCTTTTGTTGTATTATAATAGATTTTTCTTCTCATTTTTTGGGGTGGGGTGGGGTGGGTGGGTTGGGGATACGTGTCATTGGTCTTTTCTATTAGGTCAAAAAAAATTCTTAAAAACTTACAAAGGTTGGGAATTTACTCTTACTATGAAAGAGGTACAACTACTCCAATTGTTAATGGAACTGAGCTTCCTTCATGTGTATGTAACAGATTTCAAAGCATATTAAGACTAGATTGTGCATCAGGATCTTTCACATGATCTCTTACAAAATCTAGAACTAGTCAACCACTACTAAATCAAGAGTTCTCGGACTTCCATAGCCCTAAAAATCGTCATATATGTCTTAACAAATCAAGTATCGTAGTGTTAGAATTCTCGTCTAAATTCAACCCACATCCATGTCAATCTATTCAAGACAATAAATTTCTTTGCATTTAAAAAATATTAATTATAAAGCTAATTCATGTGTAATTGGGCCAAGTTATTAACTAACAAATACTCAATTTGTTTCCTTGAAGCATAATATCTTCCATCAACAAATTCAAAATAAAAGCAAACACACAAGCATTCCAAAGAAAAATTCTAACAAGCATGCAATCACATCCACCTCCAACTTAAAGATTCACATTGCCCTCAGTGTAAAAGAAAGAGATGAACATACAAACAAAAACACACAAAAACAACAAACTAAAAAGAAAAAAAAAAGAAAGAAACAACTTCTCATGAGAGTGAAATTGATTTGGAGAGATCATTGGGTTGTTCAATCGAGGGTCTTCACGGGCATATGCATACCTAATAAGAATTTGCAACAAAAACTCGAATACCGTGAAAGCTCAAATTTGTTTAAGTAAGATAGATGTGATACCAACACCCACCATACATCCAATTATTGACTCATGACTCCCTAACAACCTATTACTTAAAAAAATAGAAAACAGTGAACTATCGGGTTGCCTCCCGGTCCGCTTTCTTTATAGTCGTAAATAGTGGACTACATCACCTTATTGTGGAGGTTTGTCGCACGAATTGGTCACAATATTACCAAGTAAAGTTTCCTGATTCGCGACGAGTTTCACATTCTGCCCAAACAAGAAAAAAATTAATAAAACAAAATGACTAGATTAATAAAAATAAGGTGTTCCTAATATCATAATCCCCGGCAACGGCGCCAAAAACTTGATGGCTCAAAAGCTACTCTAGAAAACTGTAGGCAAGTGCACCTATCATTTTATAGTATAGATTATTGAGTATCGAGTGTCATTCCCACGAGGATTATGAGTACCAGTAATTACCGTCTTTTTATTATCTAGCCTACAAATTCGCCAAATAGTTTGTCACAAAGTAAAAATAAAATGAAAGCAAATAAAAGTGGAAGAGGCAACTAAGAACACGAAAGATATCAGATACACTCGAATTGGAAGATGTTGGATATAAATATGCTTGAATGTGAATCCCTCTAGAACGTCTTTGTGATTTTACCAAAATAAATACAACCATAACCCTTAAGTTTTAACCATCCCTTAACATATTTTAATGCTTTATGGACCGTAGGCATTCCTAAATTAAGTTAAACCCTTTCTCAAGGCGAAAAACTCCTAACCTCAAGTTGATTAACTGAAATCTCTTTCTAGTTAAAACCCCCAAGATTGCATTAATGATTTGTGAATTCCCATATTAGGTTTGACCCTAATCCGGAAGATTTATGTCGTCCTATATCTAGGATTGCATGCAACTCCTTTCACTTATGTTGGTTCTATTTCACCATGAATCTCTCGATTTCCCGGTGAAAAATAAACTTCAAATCAATATTGCGCATATACCAATTCGAATAAACAAGCATAACATAAGTGACTCGCATAAAAATATAAGAAAATATATTAAAACATTCAAACCAATGATCACAAATAAGTTCTAGGGTTCATCACATTCAAACACTAGCGATTTAACTCATGATGGATTTGAGAATGAAAACAACAATTAAACAATAAGTTTCTTTCGAAATCAACATGAATACTTGAAATTAAAACTTCCAAAACCAACATAAGACTCCCTTGTTGGAAGTATGATGATGAAGTGGTGGAGTTCATCTTCTTCTCCAAGCCTTCTAACTCTCTTCCTCACTACAATATGTGTTTCTCCTCTCCAAAATATGGACTCTCATCACAAAAAATGGATTTTCTATGTATGTGAATGAATGAATGAATTCCTCCTTCAACCCATACTCTTGGATTTTATAGACATTATTTTGGAGAAAGTATTCCTTAATAATGTCATCTTTTGATAGTTTAATGCTCAACTTTATGAGTTGGGTTGTTAGAATCATTATTTTTATGTGATCATGTGGGAAAGTAAGGAATTGGTGAAGCATAATGAGGTGTAAATGTGCAAAAAGAGTTGTCAAAAGGCTTGGTTGAAGTGCTTTCCCAAAATACCCTTCAAAAATCGTGCGAAAGCTTGATCCGGAAGCACGGTCGTGCTCAAAAACACGGCCTGGCCGTGTTTTTCACGCATTTTGGGAGTTCGGAAGCACGGCCGTGCTTAAAAGCACACCCTGGCCGTGCTTTTTACGACATGCCATTTTTTTGCTCTTTTTTGGCTGATTAAAAGCATGGCCGTGTTTAAAAGCACACCCAGGCCGTGTTTGTCTCGAAAGGCCCCAAAATGACGCGTTTAGCTTGGGATTTCGAGTGTTTTTGCATCCATAAACCCCGGGATATGTTTTGACATGAATCCATGGTCCGAAATCCACCAAAAATAGCTCTGAATGATCAATCTACACCAATAAAAGCACCTCACAGTAATATGAACTATGTACAATCAAAAACTCATGAAACTAACAACAAAATGACTCAAATTCTACTCAAATACACACATAAAATATGCATAAAAAGACCCTTATCAGATTTGCATTTCTGCATCTTTTGCACTTAAAACGGCAATCTTTGGTATCGTGGTTATTCTTTCTGCATATCCGACAATACAAATCAGAATTTTGATTTGAATTTCTCTGATTGAATACACCTCGTCTTCCTCGTCCTCGTGCCTGGTGTCTGCCACGACCTCTTCCTCTTGCACCTCAATGTGCTGAGTTATTTTGCCTTTCTTGCTCGCCATCTTTTTTATTTTCTTTTTCTGAAATGTTTGTTTTTACTTGGAAGACTTGCTCCAAGCTTTGACTTGAGAATCTACTCATTCTTTTTTTCATGGGCTCCAAGCGATCCCATGAGTTCATCCAAAGATAGTGTGGATAAATCTTTGGATTCTTCAATAGCATCAACAATATGCTCGAACTTTGCTGGCAGACTTCGTAGCACTTTTTCAACGATCTTTTTATCTTCAATGGTATCCCTGTATCCTCTGATTTGATTGACTACAGTGGAAACTCGAGAAAAAAATTCTTGGACATTTTCATTGTCCTTCATTGACAAATTATCAAAATCTCGCCATAAATTTTGCAATTTAATAGAGATCACCTTTTCATAGCCTCCAAATTATTTTTTCAAAATTTTCCATGCTTCTTTTGATGTTTTGACACCCGTAATGCACGAAAGAATTGCTTTACTTACCCCTTGGTGCATAAAGGACAAAGCTCTTGCATCTTTGGTCTTGTTCTCCTTATGCTCTTTTTTCTTTGTGGCGGTTAGTGTGGCTTCCTCCTCTGGAGTATGTGTACTATACCCCTCTTCAACAATATCCCAGAGTTCATGGGACACGAACAACGTGCGTATTAGAATGTTCCATAGTTCATAATCTTGACCAACAAAGATAGGAACACCTTGTTGGGAATATGTGAATGCAAGTTCACTAGAACTAGTTGATGCCATTTTTGCAAATAAGAAGAGATATCAGGCCAAGGGGTGGCTCTGATACCATTATTGTTGGGTATACAGGTGTATATATAAAAGTATGAGAGAGGTAAAAAGAAATTTGAGGCTAAATTATTTGCTCACTAAAAATATAATCTCATTACAATTTTAAAATACACTCAAACTTTGCTCACAACTCTCTCACACTAATTAGCCTTGTTTGGCTAAGATTTTGGAATTGCTCTCGGATGATACTTGCAATTGTTTGTATTGATTTTTGTTTGAATAATGAACTTAAGCAAGATACATGCCTATTTATAGGCCAAAACATACAATAAATAATTCACACCTAATAATGTACTAAGTAATGGGTTTGTTGAGATTCATTCCAAGCCTTTCATTTTGAGTGTGTTTGGTGAGATCAAATCTTAGCCATTTTTTGTGTGTGAGTTAGGTGGATGTTGGTTTAGTGCCAATAATATATTACAAATTACTGTTAGTCGAAGTGGCTACGATAATCTAGAGGGGGGGTGAATAGATTATCTCGGTTTTTCAGATTTTGCCCTCTTTTTCGAATAATCAAACAAAGACGAGAATGTAAATGCGGAAATAAAACAACACTCGTCGATTTAAAGAGGTTCAACCCACCTAGGGCCTAATCCTCTACCACCCCAGTATATCCGGGATGGATTTCAAAAGGAAAAAAGATTTTATTAATTTACCACAAATTAATACAACACCAACTTACAACAACACCTTGAAGAGCACCACACTCTTCTTCAACAACACCTTTGGAGATTACCACAATCTCCCTTTGAAGATCACCACAATCTTCCTTCAACGGCACCTTGTGAAGATTACCACAATCTTCAACCTTGAAGAATGCCAAGTTCTTCAACACCACAATAAAAAGATCACCACAATCTTCTTGCACCTATCACCTAGATCATCCAAGTGTGTTCTTACCACAAGAACACTCACAAGGATATCTTGTGTTGAATGATGACCAAAAATCAAGATTACAACTCAATAATGATTGATACAATATGAGTACAAGTGTAATCAAGAATTGAAAGCCTAGACCTCAAATTTGTGCAAGTGAAAGTGCTAAGGCTAATACAACAAGATATATGAAAGTGTTTGCTTTGTTTGCTCTTTGCTTGTATGGAGTGTTGTTTATTGTTGCTTGAATGAAGCCTCTATTTATAGGAGAGGTCTTGGCTTTGATTTCCAGGACATTGGCTCCTCCTTGGGGAGTGATTTGCTGCAAAAGAAACCATTTAAAATCATCAATATAGATGTTAGAAATCAATCCCACAAAATAGGGAAAAGTCATGCAGAAAATGCAGCGGATAGTTTCTTTGATAAAAGGGGGTTCGGCCGGTCGCACAGAGATAAGATTGAAATTGAATTCTGCGAATTTTTTTACACGGGGACCGGTCGAAGGGGGTTCGACCGGTCGCCCTTGGTCTTGACCGGTTGGGGTTGATAGAAAATCAAAACAGAGAAGTCTGCGCATTTGAGAGGGCACTCCCGGTGTGCAGTCGGCCGCCTGATGTGGTCGCCGGCCGCCTCACCGTCGCCCCACTCGGTCGACGGTCGCCTCCCCATTTTATCTTACGTCCCATTTTCTGTTTCAAAACTCAACTCAGTGCGGGTTGCCTATAGGGCGACCGGTCGAGCCTGAAACAAAAGTGTTGTCCAATTTTAAGTCGAATATAAACTTCAAGAAATACTCCAGAAAAATAGTAAAAACATTTTAGATCGATCGGAAGTGTTGGGACAACATTTAGGGACATTGTTTTGGTATAAAAACTCATTTGAACAAAATCATCAAAATCATGATAAAAACATTTATCTAACAATTACTTTTTTAACAATTTCTACAACGAGAAACAACTAAAAACGAGAAATAAAAAAGGTTCTAGGGGTTTTGATTTGGGGAGTGAAATAAAAAAAGAGAAAAAGAGAGATTACCTATCACCAGACGGCGAGACTTGGTTTGATGACGAATGGCGGTCGTGAGGGGAGATTGGAGAAGGTGATAACTGATTTGAGAGAGTTCAGCGGCGACTGAACTTCAGTCTTCACTCTTCAGCCCTTGTTTTAGGCCTTAGGGAACAACCCCTTACGTTTTTACCTAAAAAACGTTGTTTTTTTAAAGCTAAAAACGTATAACTAATAGTATTATATATATATATATATATATATATATATATATTTAAAGGTTTTAAAAACCTATTCGGTTTTCGGTTCGGTTTGGGAACCGAACCCCAAAACCGAAATCGAACCGAAAACCGAATTTCCAAAAAAAAAACAAAAACCTAACCGAATTTTTGGTTCGGTGTTCGGTCGGGACCGAAATATCGGTTTTGGTTCGGTTTGGTCGGTTAACCAAATCGTGAACACCCCTATTTCCTGCTGCAGTATAGGAATAGAGAATGCTATTTTAACAATGTTCTGATATTGCTAGTCTACCTTGGTTGTCCAGTCTGAAAAAATAAACTAATGACTAAATACAGAGATTCTGATAGTTAAATTTTTTATTTTGAAATCTACATTGACTTCCTTCCATTAACTGAATCATGAAGTGCAAGCTTTTGGATAGCTCTGGCAGGAAACAGCCACAAGTAAAAAAACACTACACAAAAATGAGCACACAAAAGACAAAATAACAGCTCTTTAAAATATAATTTTTTTTGATTGGCAATGATCTGTTAGTTAAATACGGGACGTGAAAAGTTCGTTATTTAGTACGTATAAGTATATTATGAATATTTTCTGAAAGTTATGGCGAAAAAATCGGCAAAATTACAGAAATATTTGATATACGGATTCGTAGACGTACGGGTTTAATACGAATATAATATAATTATTCGGGAGTAATAATACGGCTTATTGTAACATTATATTTATATAGATTGTAATTCGTACTTATGTTTAGATTATATTAAAATTAATTTTAGGTACTTTATTAATTTACTTTAAATTATAACACAAATTGAAAATAATTATTTAATAATATTTAGTGAGTTTTTAAGTGAATTGTTATTATACTTAGATTATATAAAACTTAATATATAGTTTTTTATTTTATTAAATTATAACTTAACATAACTCCAAGATAATTATTTAAAAATAATTACTATATTTATATATTATTAATATTATTATTTATTATTTTATAATATTATAATTATACTTATAAATGACTTTTAATGAATTTCTCATTTATTTAAATATTTTAAAAATATTAAAATGAAGTTTTTATCGCCAAGTATTATACGGATAACTATAATACGAGTATTAAGCGTTTTATTTGCCGCTTCAGAATGTGTACGGGAAATAAAAGTATTTTTCACTTATTCGTACGTATGGATACTATACGGGTATGATACGCGTATTAACTAACAGAGCAGTTATGGGATTAAATGGTTTGAAAATTCAATATTAGTGGGTAAAATTTTACATAGAATGGGCATATATATAATGTGATTTTTAATTACAAATTTTATTATAATTTCCAAGCCGAAAATTTGGTATTGGTTCGGTCCAATCGGTTAACTGAATAGTGCACATCCCTAAAGCATTTATATTTTTAGTTTAATATTTTAATTTTCAGAATAATTTAATCAGTAAGTTATTAAATAAAATATAAATAAAAATTTAATATATACATAATTACCCCTAATTTTTCCGGCAGTTCTAAAAACCAATGTCTATTGATGTGGGACGTATTTTCAGAATACTTTATATACTAGACATTCATACAATGTCTATAAAGAATTGCGACTATGCACGACTACTTACAAAAAGTCGAGATGAGTCTACACGTTATAACATTCATACATATTTCTAGTTGTGAATTCATGATTCTCTCACAAGGCTCCAACAAAAATATAACGTCTTGTAATAAATATACTTATATATTAAGGATCATTCATAATAAGAACAAGAACATAGAAATAAGAATCTTATATATATATATATAGAGGGAGAGAGAAAGAGAGAGAGGATCGTTCATCTTAGATCCAATTGAAATTAAGGAATCAAGAACATATAAATAAGATTCTTATTCTCCATTTTATACAAGACTTTAATTAGTTTCATTGTTTAATTTAATAGCTCACAAGTTATTGAAAATATTCAATATTTTGGACCCGAAATTATAATTAATTTTCTATTTTTGGCCACATATATAATTAATCCAAATAAACTTGAACAATATTGTGTTTCATTATACTCGATTGATTAAAACTTAGAAGTGAACTATACTTTTTAGTTTGGTCTTACTATTAGTTTTTATTATATTTGTTTTATCAAAATCCGTCGCTAATCTCTCGCCCATCTGCCGGTAAATACCAACAGAAATGGTTCGCTGATAACGACGGGTAAATCCGTCGGTATACTTTTAGAAGAAATTTTATCGCTAATCGGTCGCAAATTCCTTGGTATTTGCCGACAAAACAAGTCCGTCGGTAAATAACGATAGACATTTTTATCGGTAAATGATTAGTCGGTAATCTATCTCCATTCCGTCGGGAAATTTGGAGGTAAAATTTTCCGGGAAATTTAGCTTCAGATTAGCGATAGGCTATTGTCTGTCGTTAAATTCCGTCGGCAATCTGTCAGTGTTCCGTCGGTATTATTTTAAATGAATTTCCGTCGATAATCCGTCAGTAGTCTTTTGGTAAATGGCGACTGATTTATTCCGTCGGTAATTTCCGTCGGTAAAAAATTAATTTCTTGTAGTGTTTGTTGTTCTAATTTTCTTTTTTTGCCCTTGGGGGATTTTTATTTTTTTATTTTTTTTTTTTTTTGGGGGGTTGTTGGGAGTAGGAAAAGCCTTTTCAACTGCTTTGGTTTGGAATTTTATATGTTGTCACACTTTCAGGGTAAGATGACTTGTGGGAAGATTGGAGAGTGGAGTTTTGACAAAAGATCATATGACAATACCTGATCATATGGTAATTAATACATATATAATACATAAAAAAAATTATGCTCTATGTTTTTGCGATGGGATTTGGTGGTTTAATTACTTATTTGCTGTTGAGAATGTATCTTTATGCATGTAATTTTATGGCATACATGTATATTGAATCAGAAGCAGTAACAATTAGATAATTATACTATCCCTTAGGTTTAGCCTAATTACAAAATCTCTCGTCATCTTGTGTAAAACATTTGTGTATATATATGGTTAATTTGTTATTTAATTATTATGTTGATAAATAATTTTTTGTGTATGTTTGGGTTGATATTATTTTTGGGAGAATACATGTCCAAAAAGGGGATTAAAAATTGAAAATAAAAAATATTTAAAAAAGGGGCCTTTGTGACGACAAACATTGTTGCAAATATATAGATTGTGTCGATTGCGTTGTCGCAAATAAACTTTTTGCGTCAGAGTATTGGCGTTCATATTTTTGCGACAACAAGTTGACACAAAAAAACTATTTGCAACGACATGTTGTCTTTTGCGACGACAAAATGTGTGTCCAGTCCTCTGTTTCTAGAATCGGAGGAATAATGGTACAATTTCCGGACAACAAAAACCTGCGAAGCAATTTCACCGAGCGCCGGCAGGTGCATACGGTGTATTCCTACGCCTCCAGCTGCCCGAGTAGTTTAGCCGGAGAATTATCGCCGATTCTGATGTGGTGGTAATGGTGGTGGTGTTTTTCTTTTCTTTTTTCTTTTTTTTTTTTTTTGAGGGAAATGAGACATGGTGAGAGGGATTTGCGGAGGAATAAGGGCGCATTGGGGCTAAAATGTGGAGGGATTTGCGGCAAAGTTTAGCGACAATACAAGTTGTCGCAATTCGTATTCTTTTTTCGCCGGAAAACATATTTTTCGTGGCAACAAAACGTTGTCGCAAATTGGTTTATTGCAAAAGCTGATGTTTCTTGTAGTGAATTAATGGTTATTTTCTCATGGAGTTTTTGTTGTTTTATCTCATGTCAAAGCATAGGAATCGGGCTTGAGGAATCTACTCCATTATACACATAAAACCATAAACACAATCGGTGTGATTTCTTAATTATCAAGGTAAGAATATAGATATATCGACTTATCGTAGTTCTTTGCTATTACGAACAATCGAGAATGATATCTTTCTTTTTGATCTTGCTTTTTTAGGCGATAACGGGTAAATTGCCTTAATATTGTAAAAGTAGATCGAAATTATGATAATATGGTGAAATTGGGGGTGTTTGTGAATTTACTCGGTGGCACACATGGTGTGGCCTACGGTTGGCGCATCACCCATGTGCGCCAAAAATTAGAATTTTTTTTTAAAAAAAATTCGAATGGATGGCGCAGGTTTGATATTCGCCAGCCCCTATTAAATGAAAAAAAACTTTGATAGCACGGATATTGATGACAGAAAATTGTTGACGCACCTAGAAGGTGCGCCAGTCCATTTAAAAAAAATGTTTGAATTATCTGGCACAGAAAAAAACGTCAATATAACCTGAAATTAATTTTAATTTTTTAATTTGTTATCTGAAATTAAATTAATTTTTTTTCTGAATTAGTATTTTTTAATTTAAGAAAAATTAAGTTAATTTATTTTGGTGCTTCAACTATTTTTGTAACTAATTGATACACAAATTAATCCAAATATAACAATTAATTGTAAATTTACATCCAAAATTAAAATGTCTTAACAAAATTATTTACTAAATACATAATTTTGACTAATGCTAATCCTAATATCTATGTCCACCGGTGTCACACCCCCGATGATGTCTCTCTCACATGCTCCGCCTAAGACTGCATTCAGCATTATCTATATCCTGTTGGTCGAAAGTAGACGGGCTCGGATCCATGTCCATATAATTCCCCCGAAATCCACTAGGAAATGGTACAGGCAAATGCTGAAAACTTGGACGCGCATATGCAGATGGACCTGCCATTCCCATATCTGTGTTGAGCAGATCAGGAAATGATGTGAACTTGGGTATTATGAACTGATCATAATCCACAGGTTGTGGCATATATGGTCTATGATGCAAAGTGGAGGGACCTGCCGCATATGCAGATGGACCTGGCGCATATCCAGATGGACCTACTGCATATGCGTGAGGTGTCTGTGGAGTAGTAGTGGTCGTCTGTGTGTTGCGTGCCCGATCATGCTCCTGTGACCGATCAGCTGTCTCTGAAAACGACTCTGGTGAAGGCATCCCTAGGAGACGCTGCACACTAGTCATTTTCTCAATAAAGTCACGTCGCAGGTGATCAACAGACTGCGGGTCAGAGGCACTGATGTCCCGAACACTAATCCACAACTAACCGAATAGAGTAGTATGTCAATACAAATATCAGAAATATATACATAATAATATAATTTAAATGTGCATAATAGTAAATTTATAGGTAAATTACCATGGCACCTCGAGCTGTAGTGTGGCCTAGCTGATACCCTAGTGTCATGTGCATGTTCTGTGGGACTTATTAATCATTGTGTAATACGACTATACCATGTCTGATATCCATGAACTGTATTCCTACCATGACCTATTGTTATAAAAGTATTTAGCCGAAACCTTCAACTTCCATTAACTTACATCAGCCCCCGTCATCGAAATTAATATTTCAGTCAATTTCACAAAATTCATTCTGCCTTACTACGAATCCCGTGAACGAGTAGAGGTAAAATCCTCCTAGCACCAATTGCATTAGGGTCATATCTCACATCGCTCCCAGTTTGCACAATTGTTTCCTCCAAATATACGATGGTGATCATGTTTGACATTGTTTATATATATTGTAATGAAAATACTATTAAAAAATTAAAAAATCATGTTTGACATTGCCTATACAGATATTATATATGGGTACTATTTATACAATTCAACAAGTATTATACGGATAAATAATACGAATATTAAAATTTATTTCAGTAATAGGAATTAATTTACATAAAAAAAATGAATTATAATGTCTACAAAAAATTAACACATACTTAATAGTAACAATTACAACATATTATGATGAAATTAACATACAACAGACTCAGACAAAAATTAACATACATTATATTACGAAATAAAAATTAATTTAAGACATACTTGAAAAATGTCGTCGTTTACTTCCGCCACCCGAAACTGCTGCAGAATTACTGCCACTCAAAACTATTGCAAAACTCCTGCTAGAAACAACTGTCACTATCCACCGAAAACCGTTGTCATTGTCCACGGGAAACTGTGTGTGTGTATATAAACTGTCGTATGTGTGTGTATGTTGCGGGAGGGGGGATGCTGGGTTTTGGGAGGGGGGATGAGAGTGAGAGAGATAGAGAGTAGCAGTGTGTACGTGTATGTGAAGGTTGTGTGTTTAATTTGGAAGGGGTATTTATAAGCTGGGGGAGAGTAAGTTTTTCGGGTTTTGTTTTTTTTAAATTTAGGGTTGGCGCACCTTGCAGGTGCACCAAGGCAGTCAGCAGTCAACGTTGACTGCTTTTTCTCAGATTCTGTGTTGGCGCACCTTGCAGGTGCGCCTGATAATACTTTTTAATTTTTTTAATTTAATGTGCGCCAATAAGAGGCCAGACGCACACACGAAGTGCACCAACGGGTAAAATAGTGTATTCTCCCAAAATCACCACATTTCAACAATTTGTTTCCAAATTTGGCAGAGTTAAGGCAAATTTCCCCAGGCAACTCCAAGTCAGAGATTCTGATAAAGTTTAAGTCTTGCTCTTCCCAAGCGGGAAGTCTTCGAAGTCTTCTTCTTTGGCAGCTGAAAATCTTCAATTAGGAACTTGTCTGCATACATGCACACGTTAGACGAGTCCTAGGGTTATCTTAGGGAGGTCCTTCCGATGCTCAAGTCAGCACAGTATTGAGAGAGAAATTAAGACAGTAAACGAATACTGAATTAATGCTTAAGATGATTATGAGATAATTAAATTACAAATGAAGATGATGGACCCTTTATATACTTAGGTGATGGCCTCGTGGGCCGTGTAGGAGAAATTAGCATGTGGACCAGTCGCGGACTCCTTTGGGCTGGGTTATTTCATTAATAGCCCGTTGGGCAATTAATATGATTCCAATATATAAACCAATTTATACATTAATTATTAAATATCATTTTTGCAGCCAACATAAGCCCCCAGCTCCGATGCAGCGGAAGAAAAGAGTATTGCGGGAGCTAAACTGATACCGTGTATGGCTTGTCTTGTTCTATATATCTTGTCTTGTCATGGAGAATATTTGACCATTCCTATACAATGACACACTTGGGAGGAGAGCCTTGACCTTATCTTCTAAAGGTAATAATTCTCTCTCAACTGTTTAACATTGAATGTTTTTGCTTGGTATAACACTTAGTAAAAATTTCTTGAGAATTGAGGGGAGTGCCCATGGAGAGTTGTAATGAGGATTGGAGTGCATCAAGTGAGGAAAGAGATGAGAGCCCAAGAGACGAGCGAGGGCGCACCGGGTTGCCTCCCCAGAGTGGGCAAGGACGCGCTCGCGCGCTCTCCGGCGCGTGGAGGGCGTGCCCTGGGGGCAGACTAAGCCCCCTCGGTCCGTTCTTCTTTCCGTGTTTCTCTGTCTTCTCCAGAGTTTTCACATATTTTGGGTTGGGTTTCGGATTTTGGTCCTTTTTTCCACTCGGGGGTCGGGACATCACAGGCCCTTCACTCTCTAGTTCTGTTATTTCGGCTCCACCTTTGCCCGTGGATTTTGATATTCCCCCTCTAGCTCCGGAGTTATGTTATGATGGTGAGGGGGAATAGAGCTTGAGTCAGATTCAAGTCTGAGTGATGAAGCTCCCAAGGAGGTGTCCAAGGGGAATAGTCCAAAAGAGGTTCATCGGCTAAGTAAGAAGATAGGCCTCCTACCGGTGTCGGCGGTTGTCGTGACGATTAGTAGAGTTTCATCTCAGCATCTTCATCGTTTGAAGGAGCAGTTGGGGCACCCTTCGGCATTCTGGATATTGGCTCTAGGTTCAAGAAATAAACCTACTCATCCGCTCGAGGCTTTATTACAATATATCTTTCCAGCTTTTCCTTTGGTCTTACTCTTTCTGTGGATAATTTTCTCGTGGCGTCCTCAGCTCAGTGGGAGCATGCGTTGGACAGATGGTTCTCCAGGCTTACGTGTGCATACGGGGATA
Source organism: Rehmannia glutinosa (assembly GCA_016081115.2). Taxonomy (NCBI): domain Eukaryota; kingdom Viridiplantae; phylum Streptophyta; class Magnoliopsida; order Lamiales; family Orobanchaceae; genus Rehmannia; species Rehmannia glutinosa. Next base: position 52,545 of record JABTTQ020001943.1, read on the forward strand.
TGAGTATGCCATGCGGGAGTTGGGCATGCCCGCGACTGTAGATGGGTTCCACTCCTTGTTTTATGCCAAGAATTATTCGGGAGACATTTTCTTCCACTTCTTTCCTCGCCTCAAATGTGGGTTCCTCAAGGGACTCCCATCTCTTGGCGGGCTATGGACAGAGGATTTCTTCTATGTGCGGGATAATAGTTGGGAGTTCTCCCACGAATGGATTTCGGAGGCCAAGTTGGCCCGTAGCACTGCTGCTTCGTGCAAAGAGTTGTCAGAGGTTTACAGATCCAAAGGGTAGTTTAAGAGCCTCCTAAATGTTAGGTACTTCTTGGGTACTCAGTACTATTTTTTATTAAGAATTAGAATTTGATAATTAAGTGCAGTGCACTGCTGACGCAGACCGTTTATAATGAATATCATTAATGTCAGTCATTAACTCCATATATATCAAATTTGGTATGACTTTGAAACTATTTTCGGAATTGGAATTTGATAATTAAGAACAATATCGTATAATCTAGCACATTAAAATCATATTGCAGCTAATAATATATAGTACAATTGTTTGCATTAATCAAATATTGACTTTCCATACTATTTAATAAAAAAAAAGTCCTTTCTGTTTGTGATTATTAAAAACAAGTAAAAGTTATGAATTATTGGCCAAGTACTAAAATTAAGTGATTAGGTTAGAAATTATTAAAAAACAATAGTTGGAAAGAAGTGTTTTGTGTTTGAAATTTTTTTTTGAAGATGTTAAAAATTTGGCTTTAGATATTGTTTGGGGGGAAAATGATTTTACATTAGTTTTTCAATAAAATGACAAAAAATTTCAAAAAAAAACATTTCGAATTATATAAGAAATTTAAATGTAAAAATATTAAAATAAAAGTTTACGCATCTTGGAGAGAGAAAGAAAAGCATATAGCTCTCTCTCTCTCTCTCTCTCTCTCTCTCTCTCTCTCTCTCTCTCTCTCTCTCTCTCTCAATTTTGGTATGAATATGAATCTAATTTAGGAATCGCAATTTGATAATCAAATATTGTATCGATACAATTAGAAATATTTATATCAGATTTTAATCAAAATTGTAAAATACAACCATCTCCATTTTATTTGGTATGGCCCATTAGGCCCAAAAATCACCGACCCGATCAACCTGGCCATTTCATGTGCATTTTCAGAGAGTGGGCCGGGCTAATTTTAAAATAGCGGCTATATGAATTTCGGCCCGATCTCAACCCAATTTTTCTCCTTGGTCCAGCGGATCAGTCCTGACCGATCTATTTAACAATTCTACTTATTATTAGGATACTCCGTGCATCGCACATGGGACTCATCTAGTGGGTATTAATTGTTGAATAGTGAACTAATCTGGATATTTATGAATGGATATGATTGCACTTTTCATGGATAAATTTATTTTTTTGGTGTTTAGAATTTATGAAATAAGAATATCTAAAAGAACCCTAGAGCTCGTTGGGGGTCCTTGATAGGCCATGAAAAATAATGTAATCCATATAGGTCTTTTTATGGGGATTTGGACACGGGCCCATGATGGATTATTGGCCCGTGGATTAATCTTGGATGAACTATCCACATGGGAGGCCAATTATTATTGATATGTCACATTACGTTGAAAGAATTTATGTTTGGTGTATTTGGATGGGAGAAGTTTTTAGGTTGTATTTGGATGGGAGGATTTGGATTTGTGGAGAGGATTTATGGAAGGATTTCAAATGACTCCAGATAAGAAGGATTTGAAATCCTCCAAAATGACTCCAAAACTAGCTTCCAATGATTTGAAATCCATTATAAAATGACTCCATCCAAACAATCTCAATGGATTTGTTATTATGGATTTGAAATACATAGCTCAAATCCTTCTATCCAAATGGAGCCTTATTAGACAAAAGAAATATTTGATGTAATGTATTGGGAAATGTGTTTTTATTAGTAAAGAAATGTATCGGGAAGAGCAATGTATGTTTCTGATGGTGATTGGGGGAAGAAGTTGATAATGAAATATGATTGGGGAAGTTAAACAAACGTAACTAAAATTCTTGTACACCAAGTACAAATCTAAATTTGTAGATTTTAGTTCCATAATCTGATCAAACAATGGAATGTTGTTATTCATAACATAATATTTAATCATCAGAATAACTTTGAATGCTCTCCAATACATTTTCTGATGGAAGGCGAGCAAATTGGATTTTGATTTCATTTGAGTTAAAAAATTTATGAGCGCTCCTATATTATACGTGTATTAGGCATTTCTTGCATACTAGGAAAGAAACAAAACATTATTATTTGTTTAACAACTAAAAAAGAAAAGAAAATCAAATACAGTGGTTATCCACGTCACAACATTCAACAACTTGAAGCTTGACGATTTACATACAATCACACATGCAACAAACTAAAATTGATAGATCTTATTGTGTCCGTGCTACCTATAGTATAAAGTATTCACTACAAGAAAACAATTAAATTCCAACGAAATAATTCCAATAGAATAAAAAACTATTGGAATTTCCAAAATTCCAATGAAAATTCCAATGCTACAGCATACTCTTGGAAAATTCCAACAGAAAGTCCAACGATAAGCAAAACCATTTGGTAATGTTGGAATATTTTTTCCATAGGAATTTTCATTGGAATTTTGTCATTCCAACGGCCATTATACCAATGGTGTTTTTCCATTGGAATTTCTGTTGGAATCGATAATTCCAATGGAAATTGGCCAAATACAAACATATTTTTTTCGTTGGAATTCCCTTGTTTTTTTGTAGAGATCGCTTTTAGTGATAAAACTAATGTTTTTTGTAGCACTTCGTAGAAATATTGTTTTTTGCCACCAAGTAGATTCGAACTCATGACTTGTTATTTGTGGAAGTGACAATTTGCCACTAAGCTAAGTTGATACTTATTACAACTTTGTATAAAGATTATATTATGTGTATATAATATATTTTATATAATAAAGATCATATTATATAATATATGTATTAAATTATATTATATATTGTATATATCAAATTTTGTATTATATAGTATATAGTTTGAAAATCATATTATGTTGTATATTAAAGGACATATAAAATTAAAAATATTAAAAATATATAAAATAAATTTATCGACTAATCAATATTCTATCGGTAAAAACAAAAAATATATAAAAATATTAAATTAATTTACCAACAGGTAAAAAAAATCTAACAGTAAAAAAATTAAATAATAAATAATTAATGAAAAAATATCGTACTGACGAAAAAAACTCCTAAATAATTAACGATAATATCAATTTTCATTGGTAAAGTTTTTTAAAAAAGTAAATAAAATAAAAAAAAGGTTAACAATGAAATTGGTCTCCGTTAGTAAAAATTAATAAATAAATAAATAAATAATAAAATATATACTTGTGCTTTTTCCGTCGGTATTACGACGAAATTAATTACCTCTGTAAAAATAAAAAAAATAAAAACTAAAATACTTTATTAAAATAAAACAAAATTCTAGTAAAAAAAATACAGTACATGATGTCTAATTTTTAGGTTTAGTGATTTTTTTTGTCTTCACATATTTTGTGTAATTAAATAAATCGTTGACATGATTTAATGATAGCTATATAATTTTGTGTTACTAAAATATAGCCTAAAAAGTGTTACAATTAATAGAATATAGTGTTGCCAAGAGTGCTTCTTAAATAAAGTGATACCTATTTGCGTTACAATAGGAATAACAAAAAAAAGTGATATTTAAAAAGTGTTACTTATTAAAAAGTGTTACATATAAGTGTTACATATTGATAAAGTGCTACAAAAGTGTTACATAAATATTGTAATATAAAAAGTATTACAAACATGTGTTACATATGTACCTTATGTAAAAAGTGCTACAAAATTTGTGTTACCTAATTAATGTCATTTATGTTATAGTGTTATAAACCTTCCATAAGTCGTTAATCATAGCATCATCCCAATCAACATAATTACTGCGAATGGACTTCTCTTGGCTCTCCAACACATTTTCGGATAAAACTATATGTCCATAGAATTAGAGTTTTCTCTCGATCATCAGCCTTATTCCATAAGTAGTTAATCATAACATCATCCCAATTAACATAATTACCCCGAATGGACTGCTCTTGGCTCTCCAACACGTTTTCTGATAAAACTATGGCCACTGGATTAGATTATCTCGATAATCAGTCTTTTTCCATAAGTCATTAGTCATAACATCATCTCAATCAACATAATCACCGCGAATGGACTCCTCTTGGCTCTCCAACACGTTTTCTAATAAAACTATGGCTATGGCCCCTGGATGAGCGTTCTCTCGGTCATCGGCCTTATTCCATAAGTCGTTAATCATAGCATCACCCTAATTAACATAATCACCCCGTATGGACTCCTCTTGGCTCTCCAACATGTTATCTGATAAAACTATGGCCACTAGATTAGGATCTTAATCATCAGCTTATTGCACAAATTGTTAATCATAGCATCATCCCAACCAATATAATCACTCTAAATGGACTCTTCTTGGCTCTCCAATACGTTTCCTAAAGAAACTATGGCCATTGGATTAGGGTTCTCTCGATCATTACTCTTGGAAACTTTGCGATTTCTTGTTGCAAGGTGTTTTACTGTTTTTGTAGATCTTACACAATACGAAGTTATCCAACACTTACAAGAATATATAAATATATAAAAAATTAATGATATGAATTGTAATTCTAAAGTAAGAGTATTGTCACTTATTAATGTTGACAAGAATAAAACACAAAAAAAAATTATATATACGGATAACTACAATTTGTAAAATAGAAGCACATGTTGATGGGGTTCGTATTTGTAGTTTTGAAAGATAACTATATATGTTTCTTGTATTTTTTGGTGTAATGATTAGATTTTAGGGCTAATTTTGTAATTACCCCATATATATGATAATGGTATATGTGAAGCCCCGATTTTTCCGAGCTATTAATTGATCCTTATTGTCGTCTATACTTTTGATCGACTATTTTACCACGTCATTTTGATGGGTAATTATTAATAATATATACATTTTGTATTTTATTTCATTTTATTTAATTACTTGTGATCATGATCATCATTAATTCCATTCCTCATTTATGATCACTTGATTGATCACTATTACTATTTTTGTATTTATTAGTCACCTTAGAATTTTAAGAGACTATTTATTTTAGAGACTTTTACCTTATAGAATTAAGATTTTGATTTAGATGAAGTGATCATGAGACTTACAAGTGATCAAGGCAATCACTAAATATTTTGGATATTGATATATTTCATCTATTATCATCAAATTTGGGACCAAAAAAAAAATATATGGAATTACCATATTGCCCTCATAGTGGACGACCATGGTGGTATTTTTGGGATAAAAATATCATCCAACTCTTGTACACCTACACCATATATTAGTCATCTTGTGTATAATTATATCATTAATTCAAACATTATACACATCATCTTATACACCAATTCTTTATTACTATTTTTCCCAACTTATTCCATTATTCCCAACATTCTTCTTATTCCTCTCAACATTCCAATTTGACCCATACTTTGACTTGCATTTTGTCTCCATGCAAGAGACAAATTACAAGACACAATTTGAACAAAATCCTCTCCCCCCTCTCTCCATGAAGTGGACGGCCATATGGCCAAATTTTGTCAAAAATTCATCTCATTTTCATCTAACACATTTACTCTCTAGCAAAAATCCTCCTCCTTCTCTCTAAAAACTCCCAACTTCTCTCTATTCTTCCTTTCATTTTCTTCTTCTATACTTAGAAAAATTTTCAACATTTTCCTCCTATTCTTCACTAAAAATCGAACCATCATCATACAAGGTAAGAAATTTTAACTTCAATCCATTTTTGGATATCACATTGTTCATCTCTTCCACCTTCTTAACTTAAGTTTGAATTTGGTTTGGAGGTACAATTAGAAGACCTTGAAGAATAGAGCTTGACAACATTTTGAAGAAGGACCTCAAGCTTGAAGAAGAAAATAGTAGAGGAAATTAGACTACAAGGTAAGAATTGAGTTATAGACCCCTTTTTTCCTACTCTTCCTATTTTTTTCAAATTTTAACACCCCTTTTTCATTTTTGAGAAATAGGGGCTGACCTTAGGAGATTTTGGAGTTGAGCCAAAATTTCCAATTTTTGAGCTTCAACTAGTCTCCAAACATCTACTACACAAGATAAAGTGTAGTCCTTTCATTTCCTTATTTCCTTCTTTTCTCCTTAATTTTTCTCTCATTTTTCTAACTCCAAATTTTGATATTTTCTTGACTTAGGGGCTGACCTAAGAAGCCTCATCCAAAAATTGTGAAATTATCCCTTTCATTTCACAATTTCCAAATTTAAGGTGGGTGGAAAAATATTTTCCAACTTTTAGGTGTTTTGATTAAATGCATGTAGAAAATTTGATCATGAGCCTTGAGATATATATGATCTATGTATTGCATGTCAATTTTATATATCAAATCATGAAAATTCTCAAGAGTTGCTCAAAATTATTATTTATTGAATTTTAGGTGCATGCATGTACACATTAATGTTTTAATTGATGAATTCTTGTATGTATTGGACATGCATGTGTATGATCTTTAAAATCTATGTTTTGGATGACTCATAACCTGGAAAAGTCGAGCATAATTGATTAAATTTCAATTTTGGACTTAAAAATGCAAAATTGAAAAGTTGGTGGACTAAATTGCAAGAAAATAAAAGTTAAAGGACCCCTCTGCAAATTTCGAAATTTGGGACTGTACTCAGGTTCAAAAATGACTTTTGGACTTTTTAATAAAGTTTTAAGAGTTTTAAGATAAATAAAACCAACTTTTAAAAGCCCAAGGACTAGATTGTAAAATTTTGAAAGTTTAAGGGCTACTTTGCAATTTTTAAAACTGCACCAGACCTAAACTTTAAAATTTGAAATTTTTACTCTTAAAGTACTGGGAATGACACATTTTAAATGTATTCCAAAAATCCAAGTGTTTAGGGCTTGGAAAGTAATTTTACAAAAAATTGAGGGACTAATGTGTAAAATACTAAACTTGAGGACCCAAATGAAATTTCCAGGACTTATGCAGCCCATGCACCTGGAAATACTAACTTAACTATAACTTAATTATATTTTGGACCCAAGGTTCAAATTTCATAATAATTTGACCCCTAAAAGCCTTAAAGGCAATTATTTTAAAATGGGACGAAAATGATATTTTCAAAAGTTGAAGGACCTACACATATTTCTTTTAAAAACTGCTTTTGTCCCAATATCCTACCAACCTTAGTGACATTTTCCGACTGGAATCACGTTAAAATCCCTTCCGGTTTGTGAGTTCCGAATTTTTAAAACTTAAGGTCCAAATTGGCAATTTTTACAAATTTGGGGCCAATGTGAGATTTTTATAAAAAAAACTCGACCTCAGAACTTTAAAACCTGAATCTCTGGACAATTTGGAGAATTTAGGAACTGACCTCATAATTCTTCAAGGTCGGGATATTTAATTATTCAATTTTTAACCCCAAAAGTGTTAGTTTTTACAAAACGGGGCTAAATTACAATTTTCCTTTTATAAAGGACCTAACTCAAATTATTTCCTCTTTTACTAAAATAGCCCTGGAACCATCTGACTTGAAGATTTAATTAAAGTATTTTATTTTCTCAAAACCCTTGACTTATCGGATCAATTTGACCGATTAATACCCGATCGCGGAGCGACTTTCTCGCCTTGCGATTTTGAATCTATAACGGGACTTATGTTCCACCTAATCTTTCAAGATATCGAAGATTGCTTATCCTTTCGATGATCATCTTCATCCAAATACTCCACCAACGCCATAATTGCCACTCGCGTTTTTCAAAATTCTCTTAAAACTGCTTCAATCAATAATACTGATTGCTGGTTGATCGCCTGTAATTGTAATTACTTTCCGCCGAGTCAACTTGGTGTGTCGAGCTCACAATCGGAATGGATACGCGGGGATGGAATCGGGCAGCTCTGGCCGCTATTCCACTCTTCCGCCCCATCGCCCTAATCCCGCAACCGGGGATGGGGTTTGTCCAAGGGAGGCGGGTCGTAGATCGAGGTATAATCATGATTATGACAGATCCGAGCCTCGCCACTCCATGTGGATTTTGTCTTTGCCTACGAGCGATAAGGTGCCGGTCTTGGACCATACCGACCGGGAGTTACAAGGAAGAACGAAGGAATCGCTGTCTGATCCACACGATTCCGGAGTTATCGGACCCATTTTGGTTGGTGCTACAATTCCGTACGCAACCGCTATCTGTTTTGCATTGGTTGGCGCTACAAATCCGTACGCAACCATTATTTGCCTTGCATAGGATTGGCGTTACACTTCCGTACGCAATCCTACCTGTCTTGACTGAATCACATAGTGCCTGTGTGACCATGAACTGTTTTCTTGAACTTTATAAATATACTATTGTAATATTTTATCACGACGCTTGCGAACTGTGTGTGAATCCATGCATCATACTCACGCGTTTTCATATAACTGTTTTCTCACATTAACTATATTGCGCCACACTCGCACACGATCACCCCATCCATGAGATTTTTTGTCTCATCCCCATCTGTTTTCTAACCTTAGATGAGGATTTCATTGGAGATGTTGAACCGGCTCTGGATTGAGACCTTATACTACGCTTGTTGGATTTACTATTTCTTGTTGTTGATTGGACTCTTTTCTTATGTTGTTGTCGGACTTTTGTATTTCGTTCCATTCGGGTTTGTAATTGAGGGGCGTAGGACCCCTTAACTTTAAGTTGCTATTTTGTTGATTTCGGGTTGTAATTTGGATGATGGATTGTAGACTTTAAGTTGTAACTTGTATCTGTTATTTATTTCCGCTGCTATTTAGACTCTGTCTCATTGGGTTCCCATTGATATTTGTTTGGACTGTTTGGTTGTGGTATTTAAGTTGTGGATCGTCGTCGCGTCCCGTTTGGGGCGTGATAGTAAGAGTGGTATCAGAGCTCGGCTAGTAAGATGGAAACTTACACCGGCCGACCCAGTGATAGGACCCTTGGTCTGTGTTTTGGGTAGTACCGCGACTTGACCAATTAAGTGTGAAATCGATTTCAAATTGGCATAGAACCGTCTTATTGATATTTGAACTAAGTTGGAACGCATATTTTAAGATTTCATAGTCATACTTGTTTTGACTTAGTTGATTCTTGATTGATTTCCCTTATTCATTCTTCCTTATTCTCTTCTTATCTTTCCTCTACCTTTGACTGATCCGCCTTAGTTTTGTTTGATTAGGATGGAGCCGACGCCGCCTACATGGTGGGATGTATTCCATGCCCGTGCTGAGCGGGAATATTATCGGGCACTGATGATCCATTGGCACCGGGAAAGTGAACGCGCGACCACGAGCTAGCCAGGAGCGCTAATCGAATAGGGACTGATTTCGGCGCTTGGCGATGAGCCAAGATGAGAAGAACGAATCGACCATCTGTCATCAAGGACCGCGATAACACCATAAGAGCGCGGGAGGACCAAATACAGAGTATCCAAGAGCGCCTGGATAACATGCGGGAGAAAATGAAGAGGACAAGCGACGGTCGCCAGAAATGGGAGATTGACGCCCGCCTATCCCGTAGCACCGTCGATCGCTTGGAGGAGACCCTAATTAAGTAGATGACAGTCATAGAGAACCTCACACAGCCCTAGCTCAGAGAGACGCCGCACTAGAGGCTGCTTTAGCAGCCAATGCTCAGCCATTGCCACCGCCCGAGGCAGAGCCTATACCTGATGCCGAGGAGGATCCCGAGGAGAATCTAGTCGACAATGGAGAGTCGAAGGCTTCTCCACTCGATGAGGCTCATGGATTCGAGCAGTGGTTGAACTTTGTGGATTGGCCCGAGGTTGAGGCACCACCTCAGCCCGACCAAGCCCCGATTATAGACATAGCTGCGAGCGACGATGATGGCGATCTCACTGATTAGCTAGCAAAGTGTCAGTTGTACTTTTGTTGTTGTAGCCGTGTATTCCAATGTTGTACCTTACATTTATTGTACTAGATTCGAGTGTATTTTGATTCCATGTATCTGACTTAGTATCCTGCTGTTGTACTTTGGGTGTATTCAAATTTTTCATTAATGGATATACCTTTTGCTATTTATTCAGTGTCTTGTGTTTGTTGTTACCTTCCCTACGATATCTCTTGCTTTACGCGAATAATTATTGTATTCATTAACTCGCGAATCGCAACTAACATTTCAAGATACAAAATGGCAGAACATCGAGGACGTGGGAGACCTCGTCGCGTTCCACGAGGAGACGATGATGTACCCTGGGATCGGGTACCCTCTCCATTACCACCACCTCACTCCACCCGCACAGGGACAATCGACCGCACAAGCCTTACAAAGAAATCTGGTGTTTATGAGGCAACAGCGAGCCTCAACCCCGTGCTCCCGAACCCGCCCGAGAGGCGAACGATCGCACATTGGAGCGATTCTGCGGTTTGACCCACCAACCTTCTTGGGAAAGCCGGACGATGTGAAAGCGAAAGAATGGATAGAGAAGCTGGAAAATATTTTCAATGCTCTTCAATACTCCGATGAGCGTGAGAGTCACACTCGCCGTATTTCGCCCTGGGGAATCGGCCGCTAGAGATCGGTGGAGGGCAATTGAAAGGAGATGGGAACAGACCGAGTAATCGTAACATGGGGAAATTTCATGGCTGAGTTCAATGAACAAGATATTCCCTGTGTCGTGAAGGAAGCGCACGGGATGAATTCCATAGATTGAGGCAAGGGAACTCGACCGTGGCTCAAGATCTGAGTCCAATTTCACCGGTTGTCCAAGTATGCTTTGGGGACAATCGATCAAGAGGATAAGCTTTACAAGTTCACTCGAGGATTGAAATCGAACTTCGGGGATCTGCTTGTTGATTGTTGAACGGCAACCTATTTAGCCGCGGTAAAGGCGACTCCGCATTGAGTCGGGATCGAACCGCATTGGGACAGATTCAATAGAATAGGCCATCGAATCAGCGAGTCTTAAGAGGATGTGGGACAACCATCTAAACCGCCGCTAAGTTTCCGTGGAAGGGACCGATTAATGTAATGCACAAAGGAAAGAGACCATTGCAAGGAAAGTCGGGTCAAGAGTGTGCACATTGCCGTAGAAAACGGGACATATGCCGACAACAATCTGTTGGCGTAAACAAGGAAGGTGTTTGCGCTATGGTAGTAATCAACACCAGCTGCAAGATTGCCCAAAGTACGATGACCGAACCAAACAGACGCAGCCACAGAAGCCGGGAAATGGCCAGGGAAATCGGGCTAGGATGGCCGCTCGAGCATTTGCATTAGCCGGACAGGAGGCTCCGGAGGAAACAGACGTGGTGGAAGGTACGCTTCTAGTATCTAACCACTACGCTAAAATATTGTTCGACCCTGGATCAACGCATTCATTTGTTGCACCGCATTTTGCACACAAACTGCATACATGCATGGAACATATGCCTATATGCTTAGAAGTGTCAACTCCTATGGGTGCAAGTCAGATAACAAATATTATCTATAATGCATGCGAAGTTAAGATTGCTAAGATAAACTTTCGCCGATTTGATCTTATTACCTATATCCGAATACGACGTGATATTGGGAATGAATCAAGTTATCGCACACCATGCACAAATGGACCGCCATAACAAGTCCATTAAGCTATGTGAACCCGGGAAAACCTCAAGTGGAGATTTCGAGAAGGGCACGAGTTAAGATTGCCCCAATCATTTCAAAGAATGAAAGCGAGAAGGGCGATCACTAGAGGGGCTCAAGGGTACTGGCGTTTGTAATTAACAAACCCAAGATTGAGTCACAAATCAACCAAGTACCTATAGTATCAAAGATATACGGATGTATTTCCACAAGAACTCACTTTGCCCCTCCGGATAGGGAAGTCGAGTTCACTATCGAGGTGTTGCTGTGGACCGCCCGATTGCTAGAACACCGTATAGAATGGCTCCTCTTGAGTTACAAGAGTTGAAAACGCAATTACAAAACCCGATGGAGGTGGGATTTATCCGACCGAGTACGTCTCCGTGGGGAGCACCTGTGTTGTTCGTCAAAAAGAAGGATGGCACATTAAGACTATGTATAGATTATCGTGGACTTAATAGTGTGACCATCAAGAACAAATATCCCCTCCCGAGGATAGACGAACTATTTGATCAACTTCAAGGAGCAACGGTGTACTCAAGTTTGATTTACGCAAAGGATATTACCAATCGAAGATCCGCGAAGGAGACATTTCCAAAACTGCATTTCAAACTCGATATGGACACTACGAGTTTGTAGTAATGCCTTTCGGTCTGACGAATGCACCAGCAGCATTTATGGACCTGATGCATCGAGTCTTCCAACCTTATTTGGATCAATTCGTAGTGATATTCATTGATGACATACTCGTATACTCTAAGTCCAGAGAAGAGCACGAACGTCATCTGAAAATCGTTTTAGAGACACTACGAGAGCATAAGATGTATGCCAAATTCAGCAAGTGCGAATTTTGGCTTAGTGAAGTCGCGTTCTTGAGTCACATAGTTTCCGACACTGGGATTGCAGTGGATCCTTCGAAGGTGCAGACAGTGGTTGAATGGAAACAACCCGAGTCAGAATGGAAATCGAGTCCCCTAGACTAGCCTGGATATTATCGAAGATTTATCCGGACTTCTCCAAGATAGCGGACCACTCACTCGACTAACCTGAAGCAAGTCAAGTTTGAGTGGAATGACAAGTGCGAGGCGAGTTTCAAGAGTCAAGAAACGACTTACTACGACTCAGTCTTAGCCCTTCCAAAGGGAACCGAAAACTTTGTCGTCTACAAAGTGATGCATCAAAAGAAGGACTAGGAGCGATCTTAATGCGGGAAGGAAAAGTTATCTCTTATGCATCACAAAATCTCAAGCCGTATGAGGCCAATTATCCAACGCATGACTTGGAATTGGCAAAGCGATAGTGTTCGCGTTGAAGAAATGGAGACACTATCTCTACGGAGCAACATTCACGGTTTTCACGGATCATAAGAGCTTGAAGTATCTATTCTCCCGCAAAGACCTCAACTGGAGGCAACGGAGATGGATGGAGTTGATTGAGGACTATCACTTTAATATTCAATACCATCCGGAAAAGCTAACGTCGATCGACGCTCTAAGCGTAAAGGCGAGCTTAGCCGGACTTATGATTCGAGAGTGGGAATCATTAAAAGAGTCGAGCAATTGGAATCGACGAGAACCAATACTCAGATTTCATGTGCTAACATTTCGATTACACCCAATCCATCGAATGAGATCAAAGAAGCACAAGAGAAAGATACACATCTTCAAAAATCGAAGGAGAAGATACTTAAAGGAGCAAGATCGAATTCTCGGTGACCTGAAGATGGAGTTATCAGGTTCCGGAATCGAGTGTGTGTACCGAATGACGAGTAGATTAGGAATAGAATCCTAGTAGAGGCACACCGCTCGAAATACACTATACATCCTGGAGGAAACAAGATGTATAAGGATTTGAAACGGAGTTATTGGTGGGTAAACATGAAGAACCAGGTAGCGAGTTCGTTGCGAGATGTTTGACTTGTCAACGAGTAAAAGCAAAATACCAACGACCATCTGGTTTACTACAACCGTTGAGAATTCCTGAGTGGAAATGGGAACATATAACGATGGACTTCGTGACGGATCTACCAAGAACCAGAGGAGGCCATGATGCTATCTGGGTAGTTGTAGACCGACTCACGAAATCTGCACACTTTTTACCCATCAAGAAAACTGATAGCTTGCGTAAAACTTGCACAGACTTATATCCAGAAGTCATTCGACCGCATGGAGTACCGGTCGATATAGTATCCGACAGAGACCCGAGGTTTGTCTCTAGATTTTGGAAGTGCTTGCACGAGGAATGGGGTACTCGCTAAGTTTCAAAGACAAAGAAGACATCCACAAACCGATGGACATCCGAGCAAACAATTCAAACCCTTGAAGATATGTCGAGCCCCGCACTGGATTTTCAAGGGAGTTGGGATTCGCACTTACCATTAGCCGAGTTCGCCTACAATAACAGCTTATCAAGCCACGATTGGGATGGCACCTACGAGGCATTGTATGGGCGAAAATGTAGATCCCCGCTACACTCGGGAGATTGATGACCAATGGACTCGAAAGAGAAACGAAAGTCGCCTCGATTCCAAAGGTCGACTTAGTTCAGAGGCCATGGAGAAGGTTAAGGCGATCAAGGAGCGGATTCGCACACTCTGAGCCACCAAAAGAGTTACGCGGACAAGAGAAGAAAGGATTTGGAATTTGAAGTCGGTGATGAAGTATTTCTCAGACTCTCACCACGGAAAGGATTGATCAATCCGAAGAAAGGAGGCAAGTTGAGCTCGAGATATGTTGGACCTTACAAGATTTTACAGAGGATCGGGAAGTTAGCCTACAGACTCGAGTTACCAGCATCCTATGCGGGAATGCACGATGGATTCCACGTGTCGAGACTGAAGAAGTATCAACCAGATCCCGAGCATATCATCACTCGAGATAATCCTCCTCTAATGGAAAATCTATCCTACACCGAGAGGCCGATCCGGATCATTGATCAGCAGATACAATAGTTGCGTAAGAGAGAAATCCCGATGGTTAAAGTGGTGTGGCAGAACCACAAACGAGACGAAGACACAATGTGGGAGATGGAAGAAGACATAAGGAGGGGAGGATGTGAAGCCCCGATTTTTCCGAGCTATTAATTGATCCTTATTGTCGTCTATACTTTTGATCGACTATTTTACCGCGTCATTTTGACGGGTAATTATTAATAATATATACATTTTGTATTTTATTTCATTTTATTTAATTACTTGTGATCATGATCATCATTAATTCCATTCCTCATTTATGATCACTTGATTGATCATCACATTATTTATTTTTGTATTTATTAGTCACCTTAGAATTTTAAGAGACTATTTATTTTAGAGACTTTTACCTTATAGAATTAAGATTTTGATTTAGATTAAGTGACCATGAGACTTACAAGTGATCAAGGCAATCAATAAATGTTTTGGAGATTGATATATTTCATCTATTATCATCAAATTTGGGACAAAAAAAATATATGGAATTACCATATTGCCCTCATAGTGGACGGCCATGGTGGTATTTTTGGGATAAAAATATCATCCAACTCTTGTACACCTACACCATATATTAGTCATCTTGTGTATAATTATATCATTAATTCAAACATTATACACATCATCTTATACATCAATTCTTTATTACTATTTTTCCCAACTTATTCCATTCTTCCCAACATTCTTCTTATTCCTCTCAACATTCCAATTTGACCCATACTTTGACTTGCATTTTGTCTCCATGAAAGAGACAAATTACAAGACACAATTTGAACAAAATCCTCTCCCCCTCTCTCCATGAAGTGGACGGCCATATAGCCAAATTTTGTCAAACATTCATCTCATTTTCATCTAACACATTTACTCTCTATCAAAAATCCTCCTCCTTCTCTCTAAAAACTCCCAACTTCTCTCTATTCTTCCTTTCATTTTCTTCTTCTATACTTAGAAAAATTTTCAACATTTTCCTCCTATTCTTCACTAAGAATCGAACCATCATCATACAAGGTAAGAAATTTTAACTTCAATCCATTTTTGGATATCACATTGTTCATCTCTTCCACCTTCTTAACTTAAGTTTGAATTTGGTTTGGAGGTACAATTAGAAGACCTTGAAGAATAGAGCTTGACAACATTTTGAAGAAGGACCACAAGCTTGAAGAAGAAAATAGTAGAGGAAATTAGACTACAAGGTAAGAATTGAGTTCTAGACCCCTTATTTCCTACTCTTCCTATTTTTTTCAAATTTTAACACCCCTTTTTCATTTTTGAGAAATAGGGGCTGACCTTAGGAGATTTTGGAGTTGAGCCAAAATTTCCAATTTTTCAGCTTCAACTAGTCTCCAAACATCTACTACACAAGGTAAAGTGTAGTCCTTTCATTTCCTTATTTCCTTCTTTTCTCCTTAATTTTTCTCTCATTTTTCTAACTCCAAAATTTGATATTTTCTTGACTTAGGGGCTGATCTAAGAAGCCTCATCCAAAAATTGTGAAATTATCCCTTTTATTTCACAATTTCCAAATTTAAGGTGGGTGGAAAAATATTTTCCAACTTTTAGGTGTTTTGATTAAATGCATGTAGAAAATTTGATCATGAGCCTTGAGATATATATGATCTATGTATTGCATGTCAATTTTATATATCAAATCATGAAAATTCTCAAGAGTTGCTCAAAATTATTATTTATTGAATTTTAGGTGCATGCATGTACACGTTAATGTTTTAATTGATGAATTCTTGTATGTATTGGACATGCATGTGTATGATCTTTAAAATCTATGTTTTGGATGACTCATAACCTGGAAAAGGCGAGCATAATTGATTAAATTTCAATTTTGGACTTAAAAATGCAAAATTGAAAAGTTGGTGGACTAAATTGCAAGAAAATAAAAGTTAAAGGACCCCTCTGCAAATTTTGAAATTTGGGACTGTATTCAGGTTCAAAAATGAATTTTGGACTTTTTAATAAAGTTTTAAGAGTTTTAAGATAAATAAAACCAACCTTTAAAAGCCCAAGGACTAGATTGTAAAATTTTGAAAGTTTAAGGGCTACTTTGCAATTTTTAAAACTGCACCAGACCTAAACTTTAAAATTTGAAATTTTTTCTCTTAAAGTACTGGGAATGACACATTTTAAATGTATTCCAAAAATCCAAGTGTTTAGGGCTTGGAAAGTAATTTTACAAAAAATTGAGGGACTAATGTGTAAAATACTAAACTTGAGGACCCAAATAAAATTTCCAGGACTTATGCATCCCATGCACCTGAAAATACTAACTTAACTATAACTTAATTATATTTGGACCCAAGGTTCAAATTTCATAATAATTGGACCCCTAAAAGCCTTAAAGGCAATTATTTTAAAATGGGACAAAAATGATATTTTCAAAAGTTGAAGGACCTACACATATTTCTATTAAAACCTGCTTTTGTCCCAATATCCTACCAACCTTAGTGACATTTTCCAACTGGAATCACATTAAAGGCCCTTCCGGTTTGTGAGTTCCGAATTTGTAAAACTTAAGGTCCGAATTGGCAATTTTTACAAATTTGGGGCCAATGTGAGATTTTTATAAAAAACTCGACCTCAGAACTTTAAAACCTGAATTTCTGGACAATTTTGAGAATTTAGGAACTGACCTCATAATTTTTCAAGGTCGGGATATTTAATTATTCAATTTTTAACCCCAAAAGTGTTAGTTTTTACAAAACGGGGCTAAATTACAATTTTCCTTTTATAAAGGACCTAAATCAAATTATTTCCTCTTTTACTAAAATAGCCCTGGACCCTCTGACTTGGAGATTTAATTAAAGTATTTTATTTTTTCAAAACCCTTGACTTATCGGATCAATTTGACCGATTAATACCCGATCGCGGAGCGACTTTCTCGCCTTGCGATTTTAAATCTATAACGGGACTTATGTTCCACCTAATCTTTCAAGATATCGAAGATTTCTTATCCTTCCGATGATCATCTTCATCCAAATACTCCACCAACGCCATAATTGCCACTCGCGTTTTTCAAAATTTTCCTAAAACTGCTTCCGTAAATCAATAATACTCATTGCTGGTTGATTGCCTATAATTGTAATTACTTTCCGCTCGAGTCAACTTGGTGTGTCGAGCTCACAATCGGAATGGATACGTCGGGGGATGGAACCGGCAGCTCGATCGCTATTCCACTCTTCCGGCCCCATCGCCCTAATCCCGCAATTGAGGGACGGAGTTTGTCCAAGGGAAGCGGGTCGAAAATCGAGGTATAATCATGATTATGACAGTCCCGGCCTCGCTCCAGCTCAGCGTGGATTTTGTCTTTGCCTACGGAGCGATAAGGTGCGGTCTTGGATCATACCGACCGGGAGTTACAAGGAAGAACGAAGGAATCATTGTCGATCCACACGATTCGGAGTTATCGGACCCATTTTGGTTGGTGCTACAATTCCGCACGCAACCGCTACTGCTTTTGCATTGGTTGGCGCTACAAACCGTGACGCAACCATTATTTGCCTTGCATAGATTGGCGTTACACTTCCGCACGCAATCCTACCTGTCTTGATGAATCACATAGTGCCTGTGTGACCATGAATCATTTTCTTGAATCGTATAAATATACTATTGTAATATTTTATCACGACGCTATGAATCGTGTGTGAATCCATGCATCATACTCACGCGTTTTTCATATAATGTTTTCTCACATTAACTATATTGCGCCACACTCGCATTACCGATCACCCCATCCATCGAGATTTTTGTCTCATCTCCACCTGTTTTCTAACCTTAAATGAGGATTTCGTTGGAGATGCTGAACCGGCTCTGGATTGAGACCTTGTACTACGCTTGTTGGATTTACTATTTCTTGTTGTTGATTGGACTCTTTTCTTATGTTGTTGTCGGACTTTTGTATTTCGTTCCATTCGGGTTTGTAATTGAGGGGCGTAGGACCCCTTGATTTTAAGTTGCTATTTTGTTGATTTCGGGTTGTAATTTGGATGATGGATTGTAGACTTTAAGTTGTAACTTGTATCTGTTATTTATTTTCGCTGCTATTTAGACTCTGTCTCATTGGGTTCCCATTGATATTTGTCTGGACTGTTTGGTTGTGGTATTTAAGTTGTGGATCGTCATCGCGTCCCGTTTGGGGCGTGACAGTATACATGCAAACCTTTTGTGGTGTCGATATGATTTGCCCTTGTAGTACACGTCTTGTCATATTAGGGCTAATTTTGTAATTACCCCATATATATGATAATGGTATACATGCAAACCTTTTGTGGTGTCCATATGATTTGCCCTTGTAGTACACGTCTTGTCATATTCGAATCTTTCTCGATTGTGTTTAATGAGCTTGTCACCACAAGTGGATTTCCAAAAACCATCCAGAGTTGTCTTGGCTACTGCTTTACCACCGCTACTCTTTTTATTTGTCGGACTAAACAAGTACCATTCATTCTCATTTTCTCCAAACATATCTATATGAAAGAAAACAAATTAAAATTATTTTTATGAATTCTACAAATATATAAATAAAAAAAGAAAGAATCTTACAACAAGAAATTAAGAATCGGCTTAAATTACATGCACGTAGAACTTTCGACTAAGACAAATAAAATCGTATGATCAACGACTTCAAAGATTAATTTAAACTGATTAAAAAAAAAACTTCTTGTGTTTTGCACATAAGACGGAACTATCCCCTAATGAAAGACCCATGCAATTAAAAAAATTGTTGAATAGAGAACGTAATAAAAATATAAAAAATTAAACTCATTCATATATACACAATGAACTCGAGTTTTTTTTTTCTCTCTGTTCTTTGTTTTTTTTCTTTTCTTCATTTTGTTTGGCATAATTCTGGAAAAGGCAAAACCTATGGTTAATGAACTCGAGTTCATTAACCATGCAACTTGAGAAAGTAAATGAAATCCACTTTTATATTGTATATTAATAAAGAAGACATAAACCTACAATAAGAATGTAAGAATCGGCCCATATAGAACTTTCGACTTCAAAGGTCAATTTAAACTAATTAAAAAAGATAAAAAAAAAATAGACTTGTTTTCATTTGCGTATAAGAATGAAATTATCCTTAATGCAAGATCAAGAAGCAGTTAATTTAAAAATCTTACCAACAAGTTGATCAGGAGAGTGTTGGAGGAAAGTAGTTTCAATTTAGTTAAGAATAGGTTATTTAGAAATTAGAAGTTCGAAGGTGATTTATTTTCTATGGGAAGAGAAGGCTATTTATGCTAAGAAATAAAAGAGAGTTTTTTTTAGGTGGAAGAATGGTTACTTCTATTGATTCTTCTCAAATTTGGGCTTGTTACAATATGAGCAAGACATCCTATATTTATACTAAGATAACTTAATATCCAATGATTATGATTTATTTAAACTAATTGCTAAAATTCATCCACTAGAATTCATATCCAAAATATCTAGCTCAGTAAAAGTTTCTACAAGTTTTCTTCAAATAATATCTAATATATTTTCTTAAGATATTTCTAGAAAAATTCAAGAACTTTGATCTTTTAGGCTTGAACTTTTATTTTACCATTTAATTCAAAATATTCTTCAAGCCCAATATTGGTTGGACCATGCAAATTAAGTGTTGGAAAAATGGTTTTGGTAAGACCAAAATTTCAAGTGTAAATGACTCATTAATTTTGAAAATAGGTAGATAAATATGGTGTATTTATTTTCACAAAAATATTTATTGGTGAGTAAGAAATTGATGCACAAATAGTACATTTGGAAAAGATTTATTTATGGAAAATGTGTCCAACATGTATTGAATGTTAGTAAATTGGTCAAAATCTGGTGTTTGGGTAAATTGTTTGATTTTCTCTTCTAAATAGGCATCTTTGTCTCAAATCACAATTTTTATGGTATCTTAAAATATTGCATTAAATCATTCTTAAAACTGGTTGACGATACAATTTGAAGGATTGACTCTTGCACAAATCAATGAAGATGTGAAAGGATTTGATCAATATTTATGGACATAATTGAGTCTAGAGATTAGGGATTTTCCTTTCTAGTATCCCTTGTGTTCCCTTAAATTAATGCTCCTACATTCAGTGGAATACGCATACACAAATACAAAAATTTGTGTATACAAGCATACATAGCTCGTCACTTTTCTTTTGTAGTTGTCTAGTAGGTGTTGCCTTAGGTGTGACGTGACTCATGGCCTCATTAATCTCAGTTCACCAGGTAATTGGATTTGTGATGCTCATATCCTTCACCAAAAGTCATTATATCTTGGGAGACTCGTTGCTTGTAACCGTGAGTATCGTGATGGGGCAATGATAAGTGTAAAATATACGTGAATTTAGAGGCTTAATTGAGTACATAATTGGAAACCCCACAGCTAGGTGAAGTCACAGCTTCCATTCTCAGCAAGCTACCCCAGAACCTGCCTGTTGAGAAAGTTGAGTTGGCCATGAAAGATAAAAGGAAGGCCATTGAAGCTGCATTCAAGGAGGTAGCTGAGAAGCAGTCAGCTCGCGTTCCGGAGATTATAAAGAAATATGGTGGTCCTCCAGCCGAAAAGGACTATGATGCGATTAAACCCCCGAGAGACATTGTTATGTCTGATGCTGGATCTGAGCCCAAATCTCTAGAGGAGTTTCAAACTTTGGAGACAGAAGGTTATTTTCAAGGGATGACCCTGCCTCAAGCCAGGGATTTGTATTGGCAGAAGGGAATGGATGTGTGTATATCATCTGATAAGCAGCAGACTTCCAGTAGTCATTCAGCTGGAAAGTCAAAGACTCCAATACATTATACTCCCAGATGAAGGGGAGCTGAGTCAGGAAGGGGAAGACATGGTGGCGGTGGAAGAGGTTCTCAACCACAGCCAAGACCAAAGGATGTTACGTATGTTGATCCACAAAAGAAATGGATCACATACTGGGCTGGATATGACCATCTTGTTAATCTTGAGGTGGCATGCAAGAACGCTGAAGCTGTTAGAAGGCAAGAAGCTGAGAATGAGAGAGCGAATTGTGAATGGCTTGAGAGGCAGCGAAGGGATGACCATGCTGCTAAACGAGCCTATGAGAAGAAAAAGAAAGATGAAGAAGAGAAGAAGAGGAGAAAACCAGAAGATGACGGGAAGAGGGCTGAAAATGAAGAGAGAAGAAGGAAGCAGCAAAAGGAAGCAGCAAAGGCGTTGAAGTGTGCTGCGAACCCCTTCATGTATTTTACTTTGTTGTAAATACATAGATGTAAGTCTTCTGTAATAGCTCTGTATATTTCCCTATAATTATTCATTCGTTATGTAACTTAGCTGAGATACATGTTGAATAGATGAATTTTTGCACAACTCTATTACGTGATGTAAACAGCTTTGTATAGGATAAGAATGCTATGATCAATAAAATGATTATTCATAAGCATACATTCTTTGTTAATACACTACTTGTATTTTTGTTGTTTACTTATGTTACATGTTTTAAGTTTTGGCATCATCAAAAAAGGGGAAATTGTTAGGAAATTTATTTGTTAGATTTTGATGATACCATGTAAAACTTAGACTAGGAAGTTGGCACCCCATTTTCCTTGTAATTATGTATTGTAATAGATAGGATTGGAAGAGCTGAGTTAAGTCAGCTAAGCCAAGATTACAAAAAGTCAACTGCAAACTGTAATGAAGACTCTGCTGCGTGTCAGCTGAGTATGGCCTAGAAGGAAGTCAAGGGCTCGACTGAAAGAGAGTCAATTGAGGAACAACTCTGAGAAGTGTCAACTAAGTCAACTAAGAGAGCCAAGTCTATCAGTTGAAGTGATGGTTGAGTCAATCCTATGATTGAAGCAAACTCAAGTCACCAGGGTAAAGCGGCGATCAAGTGAAGACAACTGACTTAGATCGGTTGGAATAAAGTTAAGAATATTATTCGATATAGTAATATGTCAAGCTGTCAGGTCTTAAAGTGGTTGGCCCAGAAATATGCAAAAGGAATGAACCAATGGGAAACACTGCACCTTGTGTTAGAACCTGCAAAGCTGAAATGCCATTTAATATGAGGAAAGGTCAACATCACGAGGGCTGCAGACCAAGACAAGACAAGCCAACAAACACAAAGTGACATTTGAAACTAGCATATCTCTTTAACGGGCACATTTCAAATATGCACTATAAAAGGCTGATAAAGCATTTGAGAAAAGGAAGACCTAAACCTAGCAAGAGCAAACATTATTCAATCAAGTAATCTGCAATATTCTCAAAGCATTACAAGCCATTCCTCAAGCCTAAATCTCGAAGAAACTCGATCCAACACAAGCTGTGAAGGAGAGACAACTTCATCCAGTTGAAAAGGAAATCATTTGAAGATAAAAAGGGGTTCACTTTCCAAGTTGAAGGATTGTAGAAAGGTATCAAGGTCGAACCAAGTATCAAGTTTGTTGGAGGGCTTCATGATCAAATCCAAGAACTTGAGAAGTGAGTCAAGAGCTGGTGATTGCCTCGTGAAGAAGTTTCGAGTCGCATGAGAAGCGGTGTGTGATCAAGACATCGTCTCCGGGGATCGATAACCGCTTTGTAAACTGATCTGTTACTTAGTGGATTCCTCCAGGAGTTGGAGAAGAGTGGACTAGAAGAATTACCCCATCTTCGACTATAAAAATACTTGTGTCAATTTATTTTTAGCATTTTCATTCTTGCATTTACTTTATATCTTGTGTTAGTTAATATTTGTTATCCAACTGATAAATAACTAAGTGCTAAAACAAGTGTTTAAAACAAGCTTTAAATCAATCAAAGGGTGTTGAGTCTTCCGCTGTTATAAAACCAAATCAACTAAGTTAAGTATTGGCTTAAGCAGCCGAGTTATACTATCAACAACTCTATCGAGCCAGTTGAGTGGGTAACTTAGCTGAATAGCCAACTTAGTTGTCCCCCTTGGACATAGTTGATTTGAGTCAACTCTTTTTAACTATTTTAAAAGGACTAAATCGAAAATTTGGTAAGGTTTATTCAATCCCCCCTTCTAAACCTTACACCACACCCCTTGGGACCTACAGTTCCTAGGGTTGCTTTCGTGTTTGTTGAAATATTGTGAAGTTCGGGTTTTTAAAAATACTTAGATTTTATTTGATAATTTAGGATTAGTTTAAATAACAACTCTTTGATTTTTGACCGCTTCAATAAAATTAAAGTACTAAATTATTGCACTTTGTGTGTTTCGTATTAAATCCCTGGAATACGACATTGCTCGCTGCTATCTACTAGCTACACCGTACATTTGTGGTATAGTGAAAAGTTTTTCACGATCTGGTGCGTGCAGAAGCTTGTGTACCTTTGGAAGAGATGCGATCCGGACCATCAGATTATGCTTGTTGATCAGAATGCATGATCCAATAGTCTAGATCGATCCGGACTAAAGGATACACCTGTTCTGAAAGGGCATCCGGATTTGTATATAAACAAACCACCAGATATTCATTTTACACACTGAAAAAGTATGCATCTTTAGCATATTATTTCACCTCATCTTTCTCGTAATTTCAAAAGTTCAAACACTATTTTGTTCGCTATAAGTTCGACTTTTATAGTCTCGCTAAGTCAAACTTGAAAGTCGTTGTATCTTAGAGACGATTGGCGAACTGCTAGCACTTTTGTATGGGGCAATTTCGTCTTGCGGATAGAAAATTTATACTTTAATTATGTCTCATTATTCTGTCCATTTTCTGAGAAAACCAAACATTGCAAACGAAAAATGTGACCCATAAGACGGTTTTATATGAGTTTGTGCCTACTAAATTACTCCTAAATTTTACTCATAAATAGAGGGGAAAGACGCCTAAGGCCATATGGTTTAGAAGGAAAAAAAAAAAAACGATTGCTTATGTTAGAAAGTAATTGTGACTACATAATGACACCCGAGTGAAATTACTTGTCAAACTTATAGATGATTAAGTCATGGGCCAGATGCAATTTCACAGGTTGCAAGCATAATTCCAAACATATGGAATGGGACTGGCAAAATATTGGTTGAGTGATAATTTCATGGGCCCATCTACTAATCATTGGCCTTAAACAAAAATACAAAACAAGTGATTATGGCTGATTAGAAGCATTTTCCCATCTTAACATGAAGGCAATCATTCCCTTAAGCGTGGGGAAAGATCAAGTATTAATACAAACTTCATTTTGGGGCATTCGAAGAAAAACAAAACAATAAATCTGATATCAATAAAAGAATAAGACAACATCTAATGTAAATATTGCATGATCTTTTTCTGCCTTTTCAATAGCTGCATATGATGGATTAGTACAAAGAAAGTTGTAAATTCCCATCAAAAGTAGAGATTGTACAATAGGAATGGAAGTGAAAGGTCAGCTATTTGCTCTACTTGGGAAAGCAAAAACAGCCAAAAAAGGCTCTTTTGGTCCTTCATAGGGTCAAAGGTACAAAATCAAGTCCCAATCTAAGTCCTAACCTGAAAAAGCAATATCCAGCAGAACTATCTGTCCCTATCAAAAAGCAATCAAATTGGGAATCATATTACAGTCAAGAAAATGACTAAAGCCTGAAACCATAATCCCCCCCTACTCACATGATGAAATTTCTAAAGGGCCCATAAGAATTTAATTCTTACCAAGAAATTAAAACCCTTAATTAATTTGATATTGCAAACTTTAAAACACTAACAAGCTACTATTTTTAAGCCCCAAAATCCCATAGATGAATAGTAGCATCACTAGAACAAGCTGCCACATACCTTTCATCTGCAATTAGGGCATTGCAATCACCAATTCTTTCCCTAAATCTGTACAAAAATTGACCATGCTCAATTTCCCAAACCCTAATTACTCCACCAACACATATTAGTCCATATCCACCATTAACACAACCCAAAAGCTCCCCTTGGAAGGCACCCCTTACTGTGAACCTACATATCTCCTCCAAATTAGCCACCCGACGGACACTAGCCGAACCGCGCACGTCGGCTATTAGTGCCGATTCGTTGACCGCGTCGAACGAGCCGACAATGATTCCCCTTCCGAATTCCTCTTCCACCAATACTACACCTTGGTTTTGTAAGTCAAATACTACAACCCTAAGGCTAGTACATGCCACGGCAGTATCGTGGTTCGTCACTCGAATTCGACCGATGATGTCGGTTAATTCGGTCAATAAATGCCACCCCATTACTGCTTCTGGATCGGTTAGTGTGCCTCCAATGAAAACTAGCTCTTCGGTTTCGCTATTCCATATGTGAAAGGCATGGTCCGGTACACCTGTAGAAGGCTTAACAAATATTAGAAATAGCTGTAAAATAAGGACATTCTTTGTTAGGGCTAATCACAAAAACTACCCCTGAGGTTTGTAATAATTACAAAAAGCCCAAAGGTTTAAAAAATTAAAAGAATCCCTTTGAAATTTGATTTTGTATTACATTTTATCCCCTCGTAAGCAAAAAGAAACCAAACACCCTATTTATATTTGTAAAACATTTACAGTTTTCCATTTACATTTAAGGCAGAATCAAACGTCGGGTTTGTTTTATTTTTTTTAATTTTGAAACTTCTTTGGGTTTTTTTGGAATTACCCTAAACCTCAAAGGTAGTTTTTGTAATTATTCCTCTGTTACACATAAAATAAGCACATCTGAATTTGCAAAATCACCTGCATATAAACCAACCCACCACCGGTCACAACCGGAGAAATCGACTAGAGCACCATCATTCACCACATCACCCAAATGTGCTCGTCTTAGCGGCGTCGCCCCATTAACGACCGCCATATGAATGTCGCCGTCTAAAGTAGCGAAAACGAGACGAATGTCGGATAAGATGATCCCGGACACGGCACTAGAAAAACGACCTAGGCGATCACGGTGCTGAGGGTAGAATGTCGAGAGGTGGACCCCGGTCGACAGGTGAAATAGATGGACCGCACCGTCGGAGAATCCAGCCGCAAGGTGATGGTCCGAGAGCGCCAAGCGGCGACAAGACAAGCCGTCGTTGTTGTTGTTGTTGTTAATGGTCGGGACAAAATGGAGGGTGGTGTATACGTATCTGCGTGATCGGAAATTGTTGGCCGTCCGATGACGATAGATGTACTCGTCTCGCCAAGTGTTGCGGTGGATGAGATCTCTAACGTTCCAGATATGTCGTGTGAGGTTCTGCCATAGGAGATCAGAGTTCGATATGGCTCGCCAGGTAGAACAAACCTGTATATTTTCAGGCAACTTATTAAAACGGAAACTAAATTAAAGATAAAACTCGTTCAGGCAATAGGTCGAACACCTAATGAGCATGCTTTATCATTATTATTAAAATGAAATAAAATGAGCACCTTTTGAAAAAGCTTTATTATTCCTGCTACCCATCTTGGGAAGGAAACCCAAACTCATGCTTGTGCATACAAATATTATAAAAAATTGATCTGAAAAAGGTATTCTCCACAAATCCAAGAGTTCTTTTGTAGGCATGCTAAAACCCACTTGGTTAAAAATCTTTATTAATTATCCACGCTCACATTAATGAAGAGATTAAATTTCTGTCAAATTGCCATACTGGGCAAGAAACCCATTAATGAAATCTCACTGTGTGTATGTGTGAGAGAGAGAAAACAGAGAGAAAGCAGAGGACTAGCTATAGACATATACTGCTGTCTTGAACCTCATCATATCATTAATATATCCTATAATAATGCTACAAAAAAAACTGACAACTTACCTCTTAAATGTTTATCATTCAGGTTAAAGAAGATAAAGCTACGGCTGAACAGTGAGTACATACAGATACAGACAACATAAAAAAGGAACCTTTATTTAGTTCATGGCTATCTGAATCTTGCCAAAACTAAAATATACTTTTGAATAAGAGGGGTCCCATGAACTTATAAGAGGACTACTCAAAACCCAAAGGATAATAACGAAGTAAAAATGCGTTTTCATACGTATGCTTTGATAAGCGTGTTTCACCATTAACACGGTTACTGTACAAGAAGCTGAAAATGAACAAAAATTTTGTTGAAATGGGGTTTTGGCGCCTCAACGGTCTCTATCATTATTTATTTCCATAGTTACCATAATTTTTTTTGACAGAGAAAGCATCCCAATGGGAAGAAAAGGGGATATAGTCAAAAAAGTATATATGGGATTTATAGAGCTGATCAAAAGAAACCAAAACAACGCTTTTTACATGTTTTTGATGGAAATAAAAGTTAGTCCAAAAATGGGCAAAATTCCTCTGATGGGCACAAGTGTTTTCTACACTTTTTGCCATTGAGAGCTAAAAAACAAAGGGTAATGATATGTTTTTATGTTATGTTTGGTTAAAAGTAGTAGACTTGTTGAACCCACATCTTTTGAATTTTTCTAAAGGCAACCTTCCAAACTCAAAACCCCCCAACACTACCAAGATTTTGGGAGTATTGGCCAAAACTTCAG
Source organism: Rehmannia glutinosa (assembly GCA_016081115.2). Classification (NCBI taxonomy): domain Eukaryota; kingdom Viridiplantae; phylum Streptophyta; class Magnoliopsida; order Lamiales; family Orobanchaceae; genus Rehmannia; species Rehmannia glutinosa. Next base: position 80,659 of record JABTTQ020001943.1, read on the forward strand.
CTATAGAAGAATCAATTCATTATGGCAGAAGTTGGGAGTGTTCGTAAAAAAAAAAAAATTGTCAAGTATTTATTTATTTCTAAAAGTCAAATTAAAAACAGAATCAAAAATTTAAAGCACTATCTACTTGATTTTAGATTCTAATTAAATAAAATAGAATTAAAACTAAAAATTGTCATTTGCAAACACTAACTAAATATTAAAGCAAAAAATTGAGAAGCACTTTTGTTAACGGGATTTGGTCAAAGATATATATGGATATACTTAATTAGTAGAATGATAGCTTAGAGTGACATAATTTAATACATCGCTTTTTTTGTGAAATGCTTAAGCCCACAATCATTAAAAGCTCATCTGAACGAGTCTCAAAACCATCTCCCTTTTCTTGGTTCTTCCTATTTTAATCCATAGTTTGATCAGTTTGATAATATATAACTTACTTTATATCCAAAATTATCCAAGCAAATATAATTAGAATAATAAATCAAAAATAAATAATTATATTTGAGGTACTCAGGTACATATATATATATAAAGTGAATAGAAAAATAAATAAATGTAACATTAAATACAAGATAAAAAAACCTACTTCCTCAAAAATAAATTAATCTTGGACTAATGAAACAAAGAAAATATTTTTATCATTTGGCTCATAATAAAATAACACACACTGAATGTATTTGTGTGTGTAATGGTACCTGAAAAATGTTGAAAAGAGCTTGAGCAGCAGCAAGGCGACCAATAGTGCGAGATGCATCAATGGCAACTTGGAATGCAAGTGTTTCAACAAATGGCTCTGGCCAAACCCCATTGCTCGGCCTCATTCTACTACGAGAAGATGAAGGCCCTTCAAAATCTCCGCCACCACCAACTCCGCCGCCGCCGTCGCCGCCACCACCATCTTCCGAAGAAGAAGATGATGAAGTTGACATGAGTTTTTCTTTTCTTTTATTATTTTGTTTTGGGATTAAAGAATGAATGAGAAAGTACTTGTAACGGAAGAAAATAAATCGCAAGATTTAGAGACAAATAAAAAACAAAAAGGGGGAGATCGAGACACAAATATGAGGGGGCCCAAATGGGGAACTGGTTTCAAGATTATGTAAGCAGATGGGGGAGATTTGGATTTAGTTAAATAACAATATATATATATTTTTTAGGTAATGATTAATAATATTTTAAACATAATCTTAATTTCTATCAAAAAAATAAAAAATAAACATAAAAAGAACAACTGCTGCTGTTCTGCATGGACAGGATAAAGGAGGGTTGTGGGATATTCTAATTGGTGTTCCAGTTCAAAAAAGCTAAAACAATATATTTTAATTTCATAACTTTTTACAAAAATAACGATAAAATAATACTTCCGCGTGCAGTGAATGAGTTACTATGTTCATTTAAGATTTAAATTTCATGATTTCAAAAAAAAAAAAAGATTTAAATTTCATGGTCTACTTCATATTTTATCATCTGATGAATGACATATTTAGATATATTAAAACTATCAACAATATATGTTTATCTCATCAACATGTGAAATTGATCTTCCAGTTAAATGTAAAAAAGAGAATGTGGAATAGGAAATTACATTGTCCCATTTAATAATAGAATTAAGATTTTTTGTTACATTTTATATTCCATGTACAAAATAATTTTACAAATGTACAAATATTTTTCAATCCAATATATAGAATATGGAGTGAAAGAGAAAAAGTGGAATAGGAGATTTTATCTCAAACTTATATATATATACCTTTATACTTAAAAAGTTAGTGGTGTGTTATATTATTTTTTTAAGTCAGCCTTTCATTTAAAATATTTTTAAAAAGCAAAATATCATTTAAGAACAGCTTTATAAAAAATTAGGTTGGGTCTTAAAAAATAAAATTGAATTGTGCAATTGTAGAGTATACATAGATATTGGCGTTACTTGTATTTTTTTTTTTTTTTTTTGGCGTTACTTGTTTTGACATAGAATATATAACTTACTTTTGAGGGTCAATATAAGTTTGCCCCAGTTTGAACTATGAGATTGGGAAAGGCTATTTAAACTTGAAAACATATTTTGAGGGTCAAAAGCACAAGTTTTCATGAAAAGCTGTTAGAGACTTAGACCGAAATGAATTGTCTTGTTCAACTTCTTTATTAAGAAACAGACAGACTGTTAACATGCATTTACAGCCAAAAAAAATTTAACCTTTTTTTTGGAAGTGTTGTTTCTTCTAGTTTAAGCTGGCAGAAAACTACGAATTTATGCCATGTCTCAATTTTGGAAGATTGGGAAGATATTTAGGAGAAAAAGTTCGAGATTGGGGATGTGTTCAAGTAAGAAACTAAAATTAAATGTCAATTGGATATGCTTTCATTTTGAAAATTTTCAATTTTCTAGAAAATAGTAGTAAAAAAAATTGAAAGGAAAAAAATGAATTTTGAGAGTGTGATTGGATGTGAGAAAAAAATTAATGATGGTAGTTGATTTGATTTAAAAAATAGTAAAACAATGATTGTATATAATTGGTAGTTATAAGTGTGTGAGTGAGTGAATAGAATTTGTGGGAGATTGTATAATAATGATTAGTTTTTTTTGTCAAAAAATGTGTACATTTGATTGGTAAGACGAAAAATGAGAGAAGGTGAAAGTGAGATAATAGTATATTTTCTAAAAAAATTATAAACAATCACATGTTTGGTCAAAAAATAATTCATAAAAAAATTTCATAAACCAGCGGAACAAAAATAGAATCTTTTCCATATTCAATCGCAGCCTAAGGGTGTGATTGAATATCTTCTTATTTTGGAAATTTTCTTTCTGCTACAGAATAGTGATTAAATATTTTTTGAAAGAATAATAATGAATTTTGATAGTGTGATTAGATGTGATACTGTAATGATGAAAGTATTGCTCACCCTTTTTAAGGGTATTGGCTAGGGTTTGAACCTTGTATCTTTCAATTTCTTTGAAATTTATCCATTTCCCTTCAACCACAACTCCCAACTTATTAAAAAAAATTGTAATGATAAAAGTTGATTTCATATTGAAATAGTAAAATCTATGAAGCACTGATACGGATACGAGACACAAATACGATATGACACGTGTACATAAATACGACATATTGTGAAATTTTAAGGATATGGGTACAGTATATATACATATAAAATTATATATTTTATATTATTGAAAATACATACGTACTAAGTATAATAAAAAAAATAATGTTTCACGTGTAAAAAATTAAAATTTCATAAATACTCAAATCTGAAATGTGATAAACCACATAGACACAAAAAAATGTTTGAAAAAATGAGCAATAGAATAAATTCTATCTATTTCCATGTGTAGATATATCCACGGAGTATCCATGAAATATCAGATAAATATCGTATCGGACAAGTATCTGGTACAAGTACGGCATCCTCAGAGAAGTGTCCGTACTTCCTAGAGTAAAATAATAATTTGATCTGATTGGTAGTTAAAAATATATGAGTGAGTGAATAGTAGAATTTATGAGAAAATGAGTAATAACGATTGATGATTTGATGAGTTTTTTGAAAAATGAGTAGAAGTGATTGGTGGGAAAAAGTGAAACTGAGTAAATTGTGTATTTTCTGAAAATTTTCATAAGCATTCACATTTCTTGTAAAAACAATTCTCAAGTGGAACGAAAATAAAATATTTTTATAACTGATCGCTACCTAAGAGTATTACTTGATTTTGTTTTGATTATAAACTTTTTTGTGGTGTTGTAAGACCGTCTTACGGTTTTGAATTCATGAAACAGATACAATTATTTTACAAATCAAACCAAATTAGATCCAAATTTAATTAGGTTAGCTAATATGGATCGGTTTAGGATTCATCTCACGAAATTAATTCTATAAGACCGTCTCATATAATTTTTGTCTTTTTGTAAAGTTAATGAGGTCACTTTAAAACTTTTTTTAGAAGCTTTACATACCATATATTTAGAAGAGGAGAAGAAGATATATACCCACATACATATATAACTAATAACTATATATAGTGATAAAATCACCCATAATCTTTCGACAAAAACTTTGGTCAGATCATTAACGACTCTGTTTCGCTAGACAGACTTAACCCAATCCTGATTTTTTTTTGTAATTTCATGCACCAGTGGTATTTTTGTAATATTCTGGAGTTGTGTCATATGATCTCTAGAACGGTGACATTTTTATAATATTAGGGTGTCTATAATGTGGGGTTTGTTGAAAGGTTTTTCAATTGAAAAACCTTAGCCCAAAAAGCTAAGCCCATTGTGGGCAACTTGTTTTTTCACTCCACAAGAAGAGGTATTTGCAAGGTACCGCTTTTTCTATTAAAAAAAAAATTAATTAATTAATTTTTTAATAGAGATTTATGTGATTTTATTGTTAGGATGTAGGGTCCACAAAAAAGCTATTTAGAGGTTTTGGATTGTGGAGAGAAAGATGAGGTTTTTTTCTTTTTGAGGTTTTTATGATGCGGCACTATGTGTTCCACCAAAAAGTAGGTTTTTAGAGGTTTTCAAAGGGATGGCATTGGAGATGCCCTTAGGAGCCGTTAAAAGTATTTGTTTTCCCCCCTTAAAAAATATTAGTAGTAGATCCGAATAATATAAGTAATCCCCTTGAACAATATTTTTAGTAGCCCTCATGAAAAGTATTAGTAATCCATCTAAAATTTATTAATTGTCCCCTTGAAAAATATTAGACATTGATCTAATATCAAGCAGTTGCATAGAATCACGAAGACCCTCAAAAGTATTAAAATTTCCTGTGAAGAGTATTAGCTAGCAATCCATCGAAAAAGTATTAGTAATCCCATTGAACAGTTTTTTTAGTAATTCTCATGAAAATTATTGATTTTTATGCAAAAGTATTAGTATTCCTCCTAAAATGTATTAATAGTCTTATTGAAATGTATTATGTTATCCGATTGTATTATAGTATTACTCTTGAAAAGTACTAGTTTTTCTCATAAAAAGTATTATTAGTTCCCCTAAAAGTATTAGTTCTCCCCTAAAAGTATCATTAGTCATCTTGAAAAATATTTAGTAATCCCCTAAAAATATTAGTTTTCATTTCGAAAAGTATTAGTAGTCCTCCCAAAAAGTTTTTTAGTAGCCCTCATAAGAAAGAATTAGATGTGAATGTGGTTGTTATTGTGTTAGCGGTTGTGCGGTTGTTGGTGGTTGAGCGGTCAATGGGTCGGATTAACCGCAGTGTCGGGTGTGGATCATCTAACGGATTAGATCCGTTAGACGGTCCGACATGAGACTAACCCCAATATTTAATGTTGTGAGATGAGCTAGATATTTTTTATAATAAAACATAACAAAAGGCAGAAAAAAAAAAAAGTACAAATATAGCTCTTTATATCAACTCACAAAATAAAAATATTACATATGTATCCTCTGAGTTCTAACCAAATATTATTCTTAAGAAAATGGGAAGCAATTTTAATTTTGCACAATAAAGAATTAGGAAATTGAATTTCCAAATTTTATGAGCAACTCAAATACGCACATGGAACAATTAACTTTTCAATCTTTAACTTCAAATTTCAAGATTCATCATCAGCTAGCCATAGTTCGATTAATATTAATTAATATATTCTTATTAACATGTCTTATAATTTCAAGAATAATAGTTCTAGTAATATTCATGAAAGAATCCCAAATAACTCTTCAAATTATACTCTATAACTCCAAATTTTAGTGTCCGTGTAGAGATAAATTAAGGGGAGTCCCTTCTCAATCCAAGTAACGTAACATCAATGAACAACCGATTAAATTCAAATAAAATAGAGTCAAATAACACTGAACATAAAATTAGTAGGCAAACAAGAAAGAGAATATACATGTAGTTCTTGTAGATCTAAAATGTTGAAAAAGAAACAAATATATATATATATATATATAGAGGATTCGACAAGAAAATGTGATAGAAAATAAATCAAAGGAAAACAAAAAAGTGCTATTAGAGATGAGAAAATTTTAATGACATAAAAGCCAAATTAGTTAGTTAATTAAGGGGCAAATTTTCAAAAAAATTAATTGATTTATAGTATAGATTTAAAGATATATAAAAACTTGAGGGGTAGAGACGGCCCTTCTCCCCCTGTGGATATAATACCATAAATCTGAGCCTGCAACTAAAATCTTTCCGCCCATTTTTTCCCAAAAATTGGAATTAATATTTTACTACAAAATACTAACAGTAGATCTTTCAACCTATATTAAATAAAAATCATGAACATAATGATCCGGACCTTTTTAGGCAAGACAACTCTTCTTGAGGAGACCTCTAAGGAGGAGAGGTAATTCAAGGGCATAAACTCTTTGAGTAAACGATGGTAAGGCAACTAGACAAATAGCTTAAGAGTCTTTGGGGCTGTTCTAGGGCTAAGAAGGAGAAGGTAGACCTACCCAAGGGAAGACCTGACAGACATAAAATGTTTGACAAAACAGATTGGACATAAAGGCATTCAAGAACTTATGATAGAAGATGGGCGGCGACAAGTACAACCAATGATGAGACATATATAAAGGCAGGGGCACCTCGACCAAGGTAATGCATTTAATGCAAAAGACATTCTGTGTCCCCTCATTAATGAGGCCGGATTTGAGGACCAAAAGGAGGCGGGTCAAAGGCCACACCTGCCGTGAAGTAAGTATAAGCATGTGGTCGACCGCTTAGAAGTGACCCACGAGGGAAGACTTGTTGGCGAGTAACTTTGATGGACATTGAAGGAAGACTAATCAGAGGCCAATCAGGAGGTGTCATGTGCAACACCCTGGATAGGGGGAAGGGCCAGAATTCATGTATAAAAGGGGCATCATTCTCTTTTTGGTAAGGAGGTTACATTTTTTAACACTTTACACACATATACATCTATATTGTCCAATATTTTTGTTCTGACTTTAGCATCAGAGTATCAACGCCGAAAAACACTCCGATTTTGGCTTTGCAAGTGCGACGAGGAGCAAAAGTTGGATCCTTGATAGTCCAGCATAACCAGGACATATCAAGTGGCATCGTCTGTAGGAAATTGAGTTCAAGACATGAGTGTGAGTGGTCAGGATCTCAAGGAAAGGAGGCGATGGTTACCCCAGGAGATGGGACGCAAGCACCTGGTCATTTTGAGAATATGCCAGGTGGGTCATTTCTCAACACCCCAGGTATTTTGTCGGGATCTTTCGTGGACCGGGTGCCAAGGGTAAACTTGATTGAGGAATTCGCTGGAGAAACATTGTAGTTCACGAGGGGGCAACTGACAAATCTGATTTTGATGCAGATCGGAGGCCGGGCGCAGAGGGGAAACCGCAGGATGTTTTCCGAGGAGCCCTTCAATGACCAGGAGGATGTGGCACCTCGGGTGGATGGAGTAGTTGTCGGAAGGGATATTATGGCGGAAAAGTGGGAGGAGTTGCTTAAGACCATCTCCAAAGACTCGCACTACTTTGGTGTAGAGTTTGCACTACTTTGGCGCAAAATCTACATTTTATCTCCGTGATCGCACTATTTTTTGCACTAAAAAAAGAATATTCCATAAGATTCTTTCCTTTATTTTACTTTTTATTACTTAATAATTGATAAAAATATTATATAAGTAATTTTATTTAATATGAAATTTATTGATTTTTCATCTCAAAATTAATCAAATTGATAAAAAATAGAAAATTTAATTGTTCAGTAATTTTTATGTATTTTATGTAAAATTTATAATTTTGTGTATAGTATTTTAAATATCATAGTATTATTCAATTACACATCTTATTATTTAAAATTATGATCACATGTTATTAAATTAATTTTAATATTATTTTCTACTAGTTTTAAATTAAGAAAAGAGAATTAAAATTAAGCAAAAAAAAAAAAAAAAAAAGTAGCGCATGAGCGCATGGCGCCATTTGTGGCGCTGCACTGTTCATATCAAAGAAAAAATAGCGTTTAGATTGGCGCTGTGTTGGAGCAATTTTGTGCACACTACTCTAAAGTAGTGGAGGGCTGGAGTTGCTCTAAGTAAATGAGTTAGATGAAGTAGATGATGGTGGTAAGGAGGTAGTAAAAGAGGAATCCCTTTTAGAGCGATCGTGATGGCGGATGAGCTCCTAATGCAGAACAATAATTGTAATAAATATCTCATGCAGGAACAATAATAAAATTACTGATTTACACAGTCAAATTATATTTTAACTTATAGCCATGCTAAATGAAAACAATAATTTGGTTAGGTCCTTTAGAATGGCCAAATAAAATTTTGATTAGGAATGTATTTTGGACATGAGATTGCGACTTATCATTAAAAGATGCGGGGTTGCAAAAAAATACAATTTGCATCCAGTTTCAGAAATTGTTGCACTATTTATTGGTGATTATGATAAATTTATGGGTGACAAAGATATTATAATTGAGACACAAACTAGAAAGTTGAAATGCATCAACAAATTGCACATATCGTATCTTGGTTTACAATATCCATTGTTGTATCCTTATGGTGAAGATGGTTATAGGGAATATGTACTTTCTTCTGAAGCTAGAACACCAGCGAATGGTGGTGGAAAAATGGTTAGCCAAATGGAATTCTTTGCATATAAAATTTGCATGAAAAGTACATTGAGTTTTCTACCTTCATATTTTGTCGAAGACTCATCAGCAGTTCATAGTTGATGCATATACGATGGTTGAGTCATCAAGATTGTGGTATTTCAAAACCCATCAAGACCAACTACGTAGTGGTATGTACAAGGGGCTTGTCGATGATCTAATGAGATGAAACAAACTCTCGAGTGTGTGCAAATCAAATTCAAACATTGACATGTTGGGATGTGCACATAATGGAGTTTTTAAACCAATTAGGTATTTTGGAGTATGAAATAATGAGTTAGAGTTGAAAGTTTGGACTCGGTGATGTTGATGAGGAACATATACCATTCACTTAGTTAATTTGTGCAATGATACTATGTTAGTTGTTACAAAGTTTTGTTATCATGTTTAAAGGTAAAGATTCTTTCGGGAAATAATTATGGCGAAAAATTCCTCAAATAACAATGACCCCATCCAATCCAAAGTTGCCTTTTAAGTTCCAAAGAAGACAACTTCCTTTAATCATTTCATATGCAATGACGATTAACAAAAGTCAATGACAATTCTCTCTCACGATAGCCTTCTTTTTGAAAAAGTTAATATTCAATAATGGTTAATTGTATGTTGTTATATCCACAATGACTTATCGTAATGGTTTAAAAACTCTAATTTGTGGCAATGAAAATAAATGTAGCAACATAAATACAGATGCTGTAAACAATGAAGTATTTAAGTAATTAGTAAATTGCATTCCTTTATCAACACTATTTATGTAAATTTGATATATTTATTAATACATTATGTTAAGAAATATTTGATTAATCATGTGGAATATTTAGTTTTTCAACAATACAAGTTCAATATGTAAATATACGTTTCACATATTATATATATAATTATTTATAGAGAGAGGCGGGTGGTGTGTGAGAAAGAGAATGACAATAGAGTATTAACTTAGAGATAAGTATAGATTTAGAGATAAATCTAAATGATTTGAATTTGACATTTAAGTTTATAATTAAAAATATAAATTTGACAAAGATGATTATTGTTTTTGCTTAACTTACACGAATATTTTTATTAAAATAAAGTAATAATTAAATATCCGCTCATAGTAATAGATATTTTCATTATAAACAAATTAAATTTAAAATAATAATATACCCGCAACACACAAGCGGATTACTAGTAATCTTGAATAATGTAGCAATATTGATGTATGCTTAATCTTATTTTGTTTTGGAAAAGAATGAATTTATTTTGGAGTAGAAAAGAACAAACAAATTCTTGCTTTAGAAAAAGAAAATACTTTATATTTTTTAATTTTAGTCCTCTGTCATCAAAACCACATCTTATAACAATATTTTCCTTAATGTCTATGTGTGTGTATATATATTATCGAACATTTTTTAGATACAAAATTCGATCAAAAACATAGTAAATATATTATTGATAGATAAACATTTTATTTTTTTATAAAATTAAGCATCTACCACCATCCAAATGTTAAATCCCAAATGATATTGTAAATGTAATTTTGGATTCTCATGTAGTTGTATTTGCAAAATTGACTTTTACATCAAAGTGCAAACTGTGGGACTAAAATAGCAATGCACATTATAACATAAATGACATTAGGTAACACAAATTTTGTAGCACTTTTTATATAAGGTATATATGTAACACATGTTTGTAATATTTTTTACATTACAATATTTATGTAACACTTTTGTAGCACTTTATCAATATGTAACGCTTATATGTAACACTTTTAAATAAGTAACACTTTTTAAATATTATTTTTTGTTTTGTTATTTCTTTTGTAACGCAAATAGGTATCATTTTATTTAAGAAGCACTCTTGGCATCACTATATTTTATTAATTGTAACACTTTTTAGGCTATATTTTAGTAACACAAAATTATATAACTATCATTAAATCATGTCAACGATTTATTTAATTAATTGATGTCACAAAATAGGTGAAGACAAAAAAAAATCACCAAACCTAAAAATTGCAGACATCATGTACTGTTTTTTAATCGAATTTTTGTTTTCTTTTTATAAAGTATTTTAGTTTTTCTTTTATTTTTTTATTTTTACGGAGGTAATTAATTCCGTCATAATACCGACGGAAAATGCGCATGTATATATTTTATTATTATTATTATTTATTTATTTTTAATTTTTAGTAACGGAGACCAATTTCATCGTTAACCTTTTTTTTAATTTTTTTTTTACTTTTTTAAAAAACAATTACCAATGAAAATTGATGTTGTCGGTAATTACTTAGGAATTTTTTTCATCGATAAATTATTTTTTTATTATTTAATTTTTTTTCTGTTAGAATTTTTTTATCTGTCGATAAATTAATTTTATATTTTTATATATTTTTATTTTTATCGATTGAATATTGATCAGTCGATAAATTCATTTTATATATTTTTGATATTTTTAATTTTTTGTGTCCTTTAATATATAACATAATATGATTTTCAAGCTATATACTATATAATATAAAATTTGATATATATAGTATATAATATAATTTAATACATATATTATATAATATAATCTTTATTATGTAAAATATATTATATATACATATAATGTATTTTTTTATACAATTTTAATATATATATATATGTTGTTTGATACATGTTTTTATCTTAATTTTGATGATTTTATTTTACACCAAAACAATATTTTTAATTGTTGTCCAAATATTCCTAAATGATTTGAAATGTTTTTACTATTTATTCGAGTATTTCTTCAAGTTTTATTTTAGATAAAACTGGACAACACTTTTAATGATTTTATGTTAATAAGTTTTTACATCAAAACAAGGTTCCTAAATGTTGTCTAAATACTCCCGATCGGTTTAAAATGTTTTTACTAAATTTTCGGAGTATTTCTTGAGGTTTATTTTCGACAAAAAATTGGACAACAATGCAATCTCGTGGTCGCCTGGGCGCCCTATAGGGCAACCCGCACTGAAGATGAATTTTGGAACAGAAAATGAGACGGAGGTAATATTGAACATCGATCGGCCGTCGTCAAGGCGTCGACCGGTCGGTCGGACCGGCCGCCAGTGCGATCGGTGCCGCAAGTTATGTTTTTGAAAAGCGAACGTTTTCCTCTTGTAATAGCATCGAGGGGGACCGATTGAGGTCGAGGTCGACCGTCGATGACCCCGGACCTGGGCCCGCCTATGTTATTTTTGATGTATTCTTCAAATGTCTATTTGTGCGCGACGTCGCCGCCCTCAAGTTTGACAGCAAATTTCTAACCGTTGTGCAACAGACAAACTTTCCTTAAATTGTGGGATTAATTTCTAATAGCTATATTGACAAGGTGTACTATTTCATTTCCTCTCCAAAAAAATTCTCTCTCTAAAAGAACCCTAATCCCATACACCGCCGCCCCTCCCTCCCTCTCTCCCACCTTGTCTTCCTCCAACCTTGCCCCTCCTCTACCATGGCCGGAGACCATAAATCCCATGGTCTCCGATCACTAGCCCCTCCGTTCTGCTTCTTCTCTTGCAGGTATGGTTTCTTCCGAACTTGGCTTGCGGGTTTAGAGGTGGCGAGGGCGGTGGTGGCGGTTTTGGATGTGGTTTTGGCGGAGATGGATTGCGGTGTAGATCTGAGGGAGGGAGAGGCAGACCTTTTGCCCGTTAATATTTTGTCTTTCTGTTATGTTTTTTCTTGTCCCCAGTAGGTGGCTTATTTGTCCCGTTTTGTGGCTTTTCTTTTATGTTTTATTTGTCCGTGTTGTGGATTTGCTCAGAAGACTCAGATGTGTCATTACCTGAAGTTATGCGACAGAAACGAGATCAAGTTTTTGGTACGTATTTTGTCCAATGCCTAGTTGCGTAGTTCTGAATCTATGAATTAGTCAGATCTGTTGCGATTTAAAATTTTGTTTTAGATCGTCAGATAGTCTATAATCCGTAGGCTTGCAATTGTTTTACATCTGTTGTTGTAACCAGTTGTAAGTTTCTTCTGTTTAATGAATGAAATTCATTCTGACTCAAAAAAAAAACAATTCTAACAGCTATATTCTTGATTTTAATTGTATTTTTCTATAGATTTTCAATCCCCACGAGGAGCCTATGCATGATCAATCATCTCCTATAAATAGAGAAAGTTTTGGAGCAACCAATACAACACAACAAGATACATTCAAGCAAAGTCTTTAGTTCTTCATTGTTATCATTCTTATTGTAATTTGCCTAGCTTATCACTTTTGCATATTGAGGTCTAAGCTTTCATTTCTTGATTACACTTGCACTCAAATTGTATTATTCATTATTGAGTTGTAATCTTGATTTTGGTCATCATTCAACACAAGACATCATTGTGAGTATTCTTGTGGAAAGAATACACTTGGGTGATCTAGGTGATAGGTGTTTCAAGAGTGTGGTGCTCTTGAGGTGTTGAAGAATTTGGTATTCTTCAAGATTGAAGATTGTGGTGATCTTCAAAGGTGCCGTTGAAGGAAGATTGTGGTAATCTTCAAAGGGAGATTGTGGTAATCTCCAAAGGTGGTGTTGAAGAAGAGTGTGGTGCTCTTCAAGGTGTTGTAAGTTGAATTTGTATTAATTTTGGTGATTAATAAAATTCTTTTTCTTTTTGAAATCCATCCCGGATATACTGGGGTGGTAGAGGATTAGGCCCTAGGTGGGTTGAACCTCTATAAATCGACGCGTGTTGTTTACTTCCCGCACCTTTGTTATTGTCTTGGTGTATTTGGTTCGAAAAAAAGGGCAAAATAAAAAAGATGGAGATAATCTATTCACCCCCCCTCTAGATTATCGTAGCCGCTTGGACTTACAAGTGGTATCAAAGCCAAACTCTTTGGCAAGCTCGTTCCACATCGCGAGTAAAGAGGAACGATCATCGGCTGCGAATGAAGTCTACCTTGCCGGCGCCTCCACCACGAAGCCACCACTATTTGATTCCAAAAATTTTACATTTTGGAAAGAAAGAATGGAATGCTATTTACAAGGTTGCGGGTTCGATATTTGGAACATCGTCATCAATGGAGAATCCATTCCGATGAAAGACACACCATACACCTACAAAGCTGCTCTCAAGGAGCTCAATGATGAAGAAAAGAAAATCATCTCCTTAAATGGTAAAGCTCTCAATATTTTATATTGTTCACTTACCAATTTGGAATTTGATCATATCGTAGGAATTCGATCGGCTCATGGAGTATGGCAAAAATTAGAAGTCATTCATGAAGTATATGCAAATGATAGGAGCAAATCAAAAGCATCTACTTCTCAAAGGGATACAAGGTCAAATCTAAGGAACAAACCTTTTACAACTTCCAACTATGAAGTAGTCGAACAATGTTTTATGGGCATCGAAGAAGAAAACGAGGTATGTCTTAAACCTCTACTTCCTATGATATTGTTATACAAAATGATTATAATGATTTGCAAAATGATTTTGATGACCTTCAAAATGAATTCCAAAGCTTGCTTGTTAAATACGAAAATTTGAAAAAGGAATTCAACATTTTGAAAAATGAAAAGGATAGTTTATTTACTTCCTATGAATCACTATCATGTGCTCACACCACCACACTTGACAAGGTTAGAAACCTTGAAAAAAGAAAATAGTACTCTTGTTGAGGATATTAATTGCATGAAAAATGTTTTATCTAAATCCAACTTGAGTACCGATAAAATGACCGAAATTATTGATGTTCATAGTTGTGATAAATTGAAACAAGGACTTGATCATAAGCCTAGTGTTGTTAATTATGTGAAAAGAAATCAAGTCCCTATACATGTTGGTCATTATGCTCCACAAATTATTACTTGCTTTTATTGCGGTAAAAAGGGTCATACGGTAAATATTTGTCGGGCTAGAAATAGCTCTAATTATTTTTGGAGACCTAAAAGTCTCAAGACTAATCCCAAAGGACCCAAGTACTTGAGGGTACCACAAAACAATGTTATATTAGGTACCCGGCGGGATAATAATCGAGGAAAATCCATACCGCCAAGAAGATACCAAATGACCATCTCATTTGATCAAAGAAGGAGAAAACATTTTCAACAAAGTCAATCTCCAAGAAGAGGATATAATCAAAAATGGGAAGAACACAATCCTTGAAATGGCAAAGACATCATCAACAAGATGATTTTCCAAGAGAAAGACATTATCAACAATGGGAGGACATAATCCTTGGAAATGGAGCAATAGGAAGAGTTATCATCAACAAAATAATTTTCAAAAGGGAAGATACCATCAACAATGGGATCGGCACAACCCATGGAAATGGCGTAATTGGTAAACCGTATCTCTCCATTTAAATATGCATTTTATTTAGTTATTATGCATGTCTTTATTTGTGCCTATATTTTCAAAATGAGTTTTCAAATATTTTATTTTTAAAATAAAGGTCTTCAATATATATTTGTGTTTTTAAAAATTATTTGAAAAGAAGACCTTGCATTATATTTTTAAAACTCTTATGCATTTGCTTAAAGACTTAAATGTTTTATTATGGATTTTTATGGCATTAGCATACTTGTGACATATATTGTTTTTATCCTACACTTGTATCATGTTGCTTTGTGCTAGAGTTGTTTAAGATATATGTAGGATATATATTTCGTCATCCTCTTCAAGAGATGTTTAAACTATCGAGGTACGCTCATCATTGGTATTCATCTTATAGACTCGATATATTTTTGTCATATGCCTATGTGCGTGTTTTTCAAGTTATTTCAAAGTATTTCACACAAGTGCCATTAAAAAGGATTTTTTGAGTTTTTGAAAGACACTATTCGATATTTGATTGCCCATATTTGCTTTGTCAACTCTTGTTCAAATACTTCTTTTTAATGAGGTCTCAACTATTTGCTCTCGGAGTTTCAAATTTTAAAAGAGACCTTATATAGCTTTCTATAAGCTTATTTGAACTTACATGTTGTATTCGTGATGATTTTCTTTAAGCATAGTATGCGTTACTTGCTATAATGTCTCTATTATTCGATATTACTATGCTCTTGTGCAAGATGTCTTGATAAGATTTTGCAGGAATTTTTGGTATTTTGGAACAAGATAAATGACCAAGGCAAGGTCAGTAGCTCAATGGTATTGTCAAGAAGAAGGTATTGATTTTGATGATACATTTGCACCCGTAGCACATTTAGAAGCTATTCGCATTCTACTTGCCCATTCTTGTTTTAAGAAAATTTCAAGCTTTACCAAATGGATGTTAAATCCACTTTTCTAAATGGTTTATTCAAGAAGAAGTCTATGTAAAACAACAACCGAGGTTTGAAAATCTTTCTAGGCCAAATGATCTTTATAAAAGGCCTTGTGTGTTTAAAACAAGCACCCCGCGTATGGTTTGATAGACTTAACTATTTTTTTTAAAATGATTTTACAAGAAGTAAAGTTGATACTACTCTCTTTGTTTTTGAAAAAGGGCAAGATTGCTCATTAGTGCATATTTAAGTTGATTTGGTGCTACTAATGAATTTTTGTACAAGATGTTTTCTAAGTTGATGCAAGGTGTATTTGAGATGAGCATGATGGGGGAGTCCAAATTTCTTCATTGAACTTCAACTTAGACAATGCCAAGAAGGTGATTATATTTCACAATCAAAGTATACAATAGAACCTTTGAAGAAGTTAGACATTGAAGAAGGAAGAACCATCTCAACCTCTATGGCAACCAATGTAAAGATTGATTAAGGTTGAGGAAGGCATATTGGTTAACAAACATATTCGAGGTATGTTCATCAACTTTTATTATTCCCATAGACTCGACATTTCTTATACCTTATGTCTATATGCTCGACTTCAAAAACAATCCCAACGAATCTCATCAAAGTCTTTGTTAAAAGAAATTTTCAAATATTTGAAAGACACTTCTTCTTATGGCTTGTATATCCAAAATTTTAAAACGTTCATATTTTTCGAGATAACAAGTCCGGTGATTACAATTTCTCAAAATATAGTTCGTCATAATCGAACTAAATATTTTGAGATTCGATATCTTTTTCTAAGGGATTGCGTTTCTAAAAACGAAAATTTGAGATGTGTTTAATTCCGTCTCAAAGATAACTCGCGGACATTTGTTCATTTACCGCAGAGTCTTTTACCTCATTTCGAGCTTGATTATGACATAATGTATATTGAATGAGGTCTACGTTTGTACTTTGCATGTTTTTAAAACTTAGGGGCGAAAAATCGGATTTTTGGATCAAATTTCGGATTTTCAAAACAGAAGTGAACCAGTGGGCTGCCAGGGCAGGGGTCGACCGGTCGCCCACCTGCTCGACCGGTCGCCCAAGCCCTTGACCGGTCGCCCACTGTGAAAATTTGGTTAAAATCGTCTCTGTTCTTGTATTTTGCCATTTTGATGTTTTTCTTCTCTATTTCGATCCCTTTGATATTTGCACACACATTTCACTCCAAATGAGTTTTGTTGCATAAATTTCATATTTTGGGGTTATCTAGCTCGATTATCATCATCATTGCTTGTCTTAACCGTTTGAATGGTAAGAATTCTACTCCCTTATCTCAATTGGGTTGAACCCTTGAGAACTTAGCCTATATGTATATTTCTTGATGCAATTCTTATATATTTGTGTTGAGCGTGATAATTGTTGATGGATGATATTTGTAAAATTGCTTTTGGTAATGAAAAACTTGGCTTGATTACATTTACAAGGGTTATATATTTGTTCGATGAAATGTCACAATGAAAATGTCAACTTCTACATGACTCTCTTGCTTTCAAATGTCTTAAATACTTATTGAGATCATGTCTTGGCAATCAAAACGAGCTTATGGATTTTTCATGATACACTTCTCCCATTTCTTGATCTCTAAGCCTAATTTTTTAAGGGGTGATAAATCGTATCTTTGGCGCACTTTGATATACTTGTATGATGTTTTTATCATCCTAACATTCTTTTGATGATTCCAAAGGGGAGTAAAGGAAATTGGCTCGTTAGCTCAAAGAATCTAATAAAAGCTCGACATAAAAGCTATAAGCTATGGCTTCTTAAAGCCAAGTATACCTAGTCCATGACTTGTATTATGGACTTAATTGCAATGGATTTTAAGTATTTTGACAGGGGAGCTTACTCATGATGTTTATGTGTATCTTGTAATAGCTTGAAATAGCTTGTGCTTCTAGCTTATGCAATACTTCTTATTGATGTGCTTGTTGATAGGGGGGACTTGTGCTAATAATTGGATAATATTTACTCCCCTATTTTGGTTGCTCATGTAATTTTAGAAATTTTGGTCGCTTCTAAACGGTTAGATGCTTTTACCGGAAAATCGTTTTTAAAAAATTATCCTCCTAATATTTCTAAAAATTATTTTGGTTTGTAATCATCAAAAAGGGGGAGATTGTTTGATACATGTTTTTATCTTAATTTTGATGATTTTATTTTTACACCAAAACAATGTTTTTAATTGTTGTTCAAATACTACTAAATGATTTGAAATGTTTTTACTATTTATTCGGAGTATTTCTTCAAGTTTTATTTTAGATAAAATTGGACAACACTTTTAATGATTTTATGTTAATAAGTTTTTACATCAAAACAAGGTTCCTAAATGTTGTCTAGATACTCCCGATCGGTTTAAAATATTTTTACTAAAATTTCGGAGTATTTCTTGAGGTTTATTTTCGATAAAAATTGGACAACATTTATGTCTCGTGGTCGACCGGTCGC
The DNA here is from genome assembly GCA_016081115.2 of Rehmannia glutinosa. Classification (NCBI taxonomy): domain Eukaryota; kingdom Viridiplantae; phylum Streptophyta; class Magnoliopsida; order Lamiales; family Orobanchaceae; genus Rehmannia; species Rehmannia glutinosa. The sequence goes on from JABTTQ020001943.1 coordinate 98,975, forward strand.
CCTATAGGGCAACCCGTACCTGAAGATGAATTTTGGAACAGAAAATGAGATGGAGGAAATATTGAGCAGATCGAGCGGTCGCCCAGGGTGCGACCGGTGCCTGCAAGTTATGTTTTGAAACATAACGTTTTTCTCTTGTAATAGCATCGAGGGGGACCGATTGAGGTAGATGTCGACCGGTCAATGACCCCCTGTACCGGTCGCCCTATGTTATTTTTCAGTGTATTCTTCAAATGTCTATTTGTGCGCGACCGGTCGCCCTCAAGTTTGACAGCAAATTTCTAACCGTTGTGCAGCAGACAAACTTTCCTTAAATTGTGGGATTGATTTCTAACAACTATATTCTTGATTTAATTGTATTTTTGTCAGATTTTCAATCCCCAAGAGGAGCATATGCTTGATCAATCATCTCCTATAAATAGAGGAAGTTTTGGAGCAACCAATACAACACTTGAGATACAACACAACAAGATACATTCAAGCAAAGTCTTTAGTTCTTCATTGTTATCATTCTTGTTGTAATTTGCCTAGCTTATCACTTTTGCATCTTGAGGTCTAGGCTTTCATTTCTTGATTACACTTGCACTCAAATTGTATTATTCATTATTGAGTTGTAATCTTGATTTTGGTCATCATTCAACACAAGACATCCTTGTGAGTATTCTTGTGGAAAGAATACACTTGGGTGATCTAGGTGAGAGGTGTTTCAAGAGTGTGGTGCTCTTGAGGTGTTGAAGAATTTGGTATTCTTCAAGATTGAAGAATGTGGTGATCTTTAAAGGTGCCGTTGAAGGAAGATTGTGGTAATCTTCAAAGGAGATTGTGGTAATCTCCAAAGGCGGTGTTGAAGAAGAGTGTGGTGCTCTTCAAGGTGTTGTAAGTTGAATTTGTATTAATTTTGGTGATTAATAAAATTCTTTTTCTTTGAAATCCATCCCGGATATCTTTGGGGTGGTAGATGATTAGGCCCTAGGTGGGTTGAACCTCTATAAATCGACGCGTGTTGTTTACTTCCCGCACCTTTGTTATTGTCTTGGTGTATTTGGTTCGAAAAAGAGGGCAAAATCGAAAAGATGGAGATAATCTATTCACCCCCCATCTAGATTATCGTAGCCGCTTGGACTTACATATGTATGTATGTGTATATATAAAACAAAGCAAAAGTTGTAATAAAAATCAACTTAGCTTAGTGATAAATTGTCACTTCCACACATAACAGGTCGTGGGTTCGAATATACTTGGTGGCAAAAAATAGTAATCCTACGAAGTGCTACAAAAAAAGTGTTACATAAGATTCATATATAACACTGCAGAAGTATTTTTTTCAAAGTGTTACAAATATAAAAAGTGTAACAAAAAGTATTACATAAGATTCATATGTAACACTTTAGAAATATGGCTTCAAAGTGTTACCAATAGAGAACTTACTATAACACTTAGAAAAAGTGTCACTAAAAGCTAATAAAAGTGATACCTTAGACTATAGGTAGCACGGGCATGTGCAGCGCCAAAGTGCTACTTATTGTTTATAGTAACATTTTATGGGCATTAGGTAACATTTTTTGGGTGTTACCTAATATCATTTATGTTGTAGTGGCATAGACTCTTATTGGATCAATACTGTAATGTATATCAACAACTTAAAGACACGTGTCTCTGTTAATATTTTATGACCGTGTAAGACCAAAAATGCATTAATTTCAGATTTTTATGAGACTGTATTTATGTAATAGAAAAATTTCGAGATCATAAGTAAACTCTAAAATCGAAACGCCCCAATCCTATGGCACCAAATAATGCTGCAATTTTCACAGAGTTTATTACATTCTTTAGTGTAAGCATTAGTACTACTTCACACAAAAGTTGATTTTGGAATAGTAATGGGAAATATTGCAAAATACTCCAGTATCTAGGAGCTTTAATTGCAATACCAAACAAACACTACTACATTGTAGTTGAAAATAATAAATGTTGAAAAATTGGGAGTGATGATAAACACGCTTTGAAATTTCTATTTATTCATTTGTGCTTTTATTGGTATCCCTAGAATGCATAGTTGATACTTAATAAATAATCAGAATGTATTTATTGCAAATCAAAATTGACATTTGCAGTCCTCGTATTAATACATGCATGCAAGCATGTCCAGGGAATTAAATTTAACAAATAAAAGTTTAAAAATCTTTGATATCATGACTGGCCTTTTTATCTCATGAAACTGGACGTGATGTTCTTTTTTATTAATAAAAAAAAGAAAAAGAAAATAAGAAGCATGCAGGGCGGATCCAGGGGCACCCGCCCCACTTCCCCTCCAAATTTGTTTCCCATTTATTCTAAGGTAAAAACAAGTAAATAATATGTTTTATATTTTTTTAATTAAGGATACAATATACTTGGGCGAGGGGAAATTTTTTATTGGGCTACGGGTACTTGGCTCGGCTGGCTACGCCACTAGAACATGCTACAATATTTTTATCTTGATAAATCTCTAAAAATTATTGAATATTGCTCATAGCACGCACAAGTGATTATGCTAAAGTATTTTTGTTTTGTGAAATATTTCAATTATTGAATGAACATTACAAGTAGAATGTCGGGTGGTAATTTGTAAAGGGATATCTTTTGAAATGAACTAAGTACGAAACTTTCGATCCATCCAAAATTCTTGAACACTAAAAGGTGGACAATGTTCTTGTAATCCAATGATATGAAACTCGGGCCCCATGCGTGCACTTGATACGTGCTTAGGGCACCATATGTGAAGGTCCGTAATCCGAATCCCGGATGGTCTATGAGTAGGGCGTAGCAAGACGACATTGTTACCCCTAGCCCAATTTTTTTTTTTTTTTCTCCTAGCTCAATTATTTTTTCTCTTTAAAAAAAGACATAATTTTTTTTTCATTTTTGTCCCACATAAAAATGGGACAAAACAAAATTTGGGGTGCGCGGGGGGCCGGGGTGGCCCCCCTAGCTACGCCCCTGTCTATGAGAATTTATGTGTGTTTGTTACCTTCTCGAATGGTTGTACATGATAAATTATGTGTGTACTAACAAAGAGATTTCAACAAGTCGGATATCCTACCTTAGCATGTAAAATGAGTGCCATGCCCAAATTTACTTGTGAAGGTCAATTAAACCACAACACAAGAGTTACGTAGAAACTCCAAAATCGGAGAAAAACCACGACCTACAAAGCAATTCTACTGCTTGAAAAATTTATACAATCACATAGAAATTCCCTCTCCTGACTCCCAACTCCAATACTCTCATACTATTATATATCTTTGACTAACTCACACCCTTCTCTCAACTCTACAAGAGAATACAAGAAAATAATTTAGAAGAATCAAAATACAAAGATTATAGTGTATTTGATTGTTGCACTTGAAATCAAAACACATGAGTTCCTTCAATAGCTTTAATACTCCCATCACTTTTGTTTCTCAACCAATGTGGGACAAAAGCCCTTTCTTCTATTTTGACACCAAAAACCAACAACGTCCATCTTGGCAAAACAAGAAGCTCCATTATCTTTACCGACAAACATGATTCTCAAACTAGAAAACAAAAACTCTCAAATCAGAGAACATCCTACTCCACCATATCAGTATACCACTTAGAATAAATTGTTGAAATATAGATTTAACCGGGTATGAATCGAACACAATAAAAATTGGAGAAAAATGAAAGACACGAGATTTTGGCATTACAACTTTGAAGGGAATACAACAAGTCTAAGGCGTGTTGGACACTTTCCTTAAAGTGTTATTTGCCCCCACTACTTGCTAACCGAGTATATGGCAAATTACTTCTAGGATACAATAGGCTAATGAAACAACCAAATAGCAAGTTTTTGGATTGTTTCTACAAGAATAAGAATGCTCAAAAAGTTAGTTAATAATTACTTGCTAAGCTATTATATATATATATATATATATATATTCATTTGTGATAAGCCGTTGACGGATTTGTGAGGCACCAAAAGTTGCACCATTTGAATTGTGATCATTCATTTAATGAGATGATTGTTCAAATCGGTGCTTCTCACATCTTGTGACTTTTCTTCCATTCGGTGCTTAATCCTCCAAAATGTAAGTTTCTATCCGAATGATATGATTGCTCCGAAAAGTTGCGTCACTTCCGATCCTTAAACACCTCTCGACCATTTTCACAAATTGGGAACCAAGCTTCCAATATAACTTCACTGTCTTGAAGCTCACTATTTTGAAGCTCAAAAGCAAGTACTTATATTACAAACTATTTTCAACATTCCCCCACTTAGTTTGTAATATAATTTCAAACTAACACTCATAGATATCATGCATAAGAAAAGTAACTTTCGTTTTAAATTTTTCCTTAGTGTAAATAATTCACAAATCTAAATTAAGTAATTGGTGGCTAGGTTGCTTAAACCAACGCTCAAAATAGATTAGAAATATTCCACGCATGAACCATCAATAGCATTCTTTTATTCACAAATACGTTTAGCACTATTACCGGCAATGTGCTCATCCTAGTTCATAATCATGTACAAAAGATCACCCAAAACTTTTGCTAGAAGCGGCACCACTTCTTATGATCATATAGGTGGAATTTACTTGAAGTTTTATTTAATTGAACATAAATAAAACACCAAGAAATATTTCCATTAAGAGTTTACTTCTCAACCTGCTCACTTAAGAGTAACAAATATGCACGTTATACTTGGAATGGTATACACTTAATTAGGTGCTCACAATCACTTAGCAACTTGTTTTTACCGTTTAAACCTTTCAATCTAGGGGTAGTACTAGAAGAAGGTTGGGTTACCATCACTAGTGATTTTAGATCAAGGGTTTTAATCCCATTCCTGATGTTGTCGAATTCACCAAATCCCTAGCTAAAGGTTTGGTCAACGGATCCGCAAAATTATTATAAGTTCTAACGAACACAATAGTGACAACATCATTATTAAGCATTTCTCTAATAAATGCGTGCCTTAGGCTTATATGTCTAGATTTACCATTGTACACTTTATTCAATGCTCTAGACATAGTAGCTTCACTATCACAATATAAAGTTGTTGGTGGCATTGGACGAGGCCACAAATCTATATCAAGCAATAAATCTCTAAGCCATTATGCCTCCTTACAAGCTGAAGATAAAGCAATAAATTCAGCTTCCATGGTGGAGTGTGTAATTACTGTTTGTTTCTTTGAAGCCCAAGAAACTACACCACCACCAAGCATAAATACCCAACCTCTAGTAGGTTTTTGATCACTTATGCTAGTAATCCAACTGACATCAGAATAACCTTCTAGTACATTTGGAAAGTTATTATAGTAGAGTCCTAAATCTTTAGTCTTTTTAAGATATCCAAGAACTCTTGTCACAACTTTCCAATGATCCCTTCCAGGATTTTTAGTATATCTGGCAAGTCTACAAACAGAATATGAAATATCTGGCCTTGTGCAACTCATTGCATACATCAGACTTCCAATTACACTAGCATACTGGAGCTGAGCTATTGGATTGCCAGAATTTTCACATAACTTAAAGTTAGGATCAAAAGGAGTACTAACTTCTTTCACATTCAAATGTTGATACTTTTTTAAGATTTTATCAACATAATGTGCTTGTGAAAGAGCGAAACCCCCACTATGTTTCTTTACTTTAATACCTAAGATTGTATCAACTTCACCAAGATCTTTCATCATGAACTTAGAAGAAAGATACTTCTTAGTATCTACTACACCTTTTAAAGTAGTACTAATAATAAGCATGTCATCCACATAAAGGCAAATAATCACACCATACTCTTCATTGAATTTAGAATAAATGCACTTATCAGCATTATTATATCTAAATCCACTTGAGAGTAATACAGATTCAAATTTTTCATGCCATTGTTTAGGAGCTTGTTTTAGTACGTACAAAGACTTAACTAGCTTACACACTTTATGTTCATTACCAGGCAGCACAACGCCTTCTGGTTGTTCCATGTACACCTCCTCATCTAAATTACCATTTAGAAAGGTTGTTTTAACATCCATTTGATGTACATGCATATTATATATAGAAGCTAAAGCAAGAAGTACTCTAACTGAGGTAATCCTAGCAACCGGCGCATAAGTGTCAAAGTAATCGACTCCTTCTTTTTGTTTAAATCCCTTAGCTACTAGCCTTGCTTTATAAGTTAGAATGGTTCCATCTGTGGCGTACTTCCTACGAAATACCCATTTATAGCCTATTGGTTTTGAACCTTGAGGTAAATCAACTAGAATCCAAGTATTGTTAGACAATATTGAATCCATTTCATTATTTACCGCTTCTTTCCAAAATGCAGCATCTCTAGACTTTATAGCCTCACTAAATGTTTTAGGATCATCCTCTACACTAAATAAAATTGGTGTTTTATTAAGTAGAGAATTTCTATTACCTTCCACAAGGAAGACAATAGCTTGAGAGGATATAAAATCAGAAGAAAGTTCTTTTTCCTTCCTTTGTCTTTGACTTCTCCTAGGTTCAATAGGAGTATCAATTTCTTTTCTTTTAAGTTCACTAGAAGCTGCAATTTGAGATGAACTAGGCACTTGTGATGGATTCACATTCACCATTGAATCTTTGAAAAACTTATCCTCAAAGAACTCAACATCTCTTGATTCAACTATTACCTTAGAATCAAGATCTAGCAATCTGTAAGCTTTAGAATTTTCAGCATAGCCAACAAAAACACTTTTAAGTGCCCTAGGTCCCAACTTGGTTCTTTTATTATCTGGAACTCTATAATAGGCTATACAACCCCAAACTTTAAAGTATGACAAGTTTGGTTTTCTACCTTTCCATAACTCATATGGGGACACTTTAGTCCTTAATGAAGGAATCCGATTATGAACATGACAAAGGCCAACAAAGCTTCACCCCACAAATTGTTTTGGCAAACCGAACTTAAGAGCATGGAATTCACCATGTCTTGTAACGTTCTATTCTTTCTTTCAGCCAAACCATTTTGTTGTGGTGTATATGGAGCACTAGTTTGGTTTACAATACCACTATCTTCACGGAATTTAGAAAAATCACCAGATAAGTATTCACCACCTCTATCACTCCTTAAAGTTTTGATTTTTTTACTTAACTGATTTTCTACAAGAGACTTGCAAGCTTTGAACATACCAAATACTTCATCCTTAGATTTCATCAAATAAACATGCACAAATCTAGAGCAATCATCAATGAAAGTAACAAAGTATTTATTTCCACCTCTTGTTAGGAAACCATTAAGTTCACACACGTCCGAATGCACAAGATCAAGCAATTGTGTGTTTCTTTCAACTTTAGGAAAAGGTAATCTTGTAATTTTTGCTTGAACACAAGTTTCACACTTCTTATTCACATAGTCATTATAGGAAATAAATCCATTTTTAGACATGTAATTCAAAACTCTATGACTAACATGTGCTAATCTACCATGCCACAAAGAATAAGAAGAATCAATCAAATAAAGAGAAACATTATTAACTTTATTGATACTTAGTTTAAGCAGTCCATTACAAGAATACCCCTTTCCAACAAATACACCATTCTTAGACAATATTACATTATTAGACTCTAGTACAGCCTTTAACCCCTTCTTATTAAGAATGTCCACGAGACAAGATTCTTCACAACATCCGGAACATGAAGCACATTAGTGAGTACCATCTTCTTGCCAGAGGTGAAGTCCAAATGAACATCTCCTCTACTAAGTACCTTGGCCCTCACACCATTTGCCATAACTACTTGTTGTCCATCCAGAATTTCATAATTCTTGAATTGTTCCTTGTCATTGCAAACATGAATCGCAAAGACAGGAATCATACCACCAATCCTTAGAAGAGGTTGGTGTAGCCAAGTGGAGTTGATCACATACCAAGAGATAACATTGCTATAATTTTCGTAGCATCTTCAACAAGATTAGCACTAGAAGCATTAGCATTATTAACTTTTGCTTCTTGTTGGATTTGCACTCGGCCTTATAATAGCCTTTCTTACCACAATTATAGCAAACTCTATTTTTCTTTTTCTTGTCTTTTAATCAAGCATTTTCGTAATTCTTTCTTTTATTCTTAAACTTCTTCTCATGAACCATATTCACCCTAGGATCACTATCAACTTCTTTCTTATGAAGAATCCTAGCACCTTCTTCAATTCTTAAATGTTTCAAAACACTAGATATGGTCAAAATTTCAGAAGTATGAAGCAATTTCTTTTGATAATCATTCCAAGAAGAAGGCAATTTAGCAATTATCGCACCTACTTGCATAGATTCAGAAATTTCAACCCCATAATCTTTAAGTTTTGAAACTATCACTTGCAGATTATGAATTTGATCCATGAGAGAAGAAGAACCATCAAGCTTGAATTCAAAATACTTTCTAATTAAAAACTTATCTGCTCCTTGCTTTTGTGATGCATATTCACGTTCAAGTGTTGCCCAGATTTCCCTCGGACTCTTCACAGCGGTGAATAAATCGTAAAGGGTGTCTGACAAGGTATTGAGAATGTGACCCCTACACATCACTTCATCCTCTTGGCGTTTCTCTCTTTGTTTCTTCACTTCGTCAGATTCGCCATCTTTTGGTGGAGGGATTTCTGGAAGATCCGGGTTGAGAACGTAGGCAACCTTTAGAGCAGTTAGGAAAAACATCAGTTTGTCTTTCCAACGGTTAAAGTTGGTGCATGTGCCATCCAGCCGGTCCAACTTCACGAAGTCTTGATTCATCACTTTGATTGTGGATTCTTGAGTGGACTCCATGGAAACTCAAATAACACTTTAAGATTGTTGAAATATAGATTTAACCGGGTATGAATCGAACACAATAAAAATTGGAGAAAAATGAAAGACACGAGATTTTGGTATTACAACTTTGAAGGGAATACAACAAGTCTAAGGCGTGTTGGACACTTTCCTTAAAGTGTTATTTTCCCCCACTACTTGCTAACCGAGTATATGGCAAATTACTTCTAGGATACAATAGACTAATGAAACAACGAAATAGCAAGTTTTTGGATTGTTTCTACAAGAATAAGAATGCTCAAAAAGTTAGTTAATAATTACTTGCTAAGCTATTATATATATATATATATATTCATTTGTGATAAGCCGTTGACGGATTTGTGAGGCACCAAAAGTTGCACCATTTGAATTGTGATCATTCATTTAATGAGATGATTGTTCAAATCGGTGCTTCTCACATCTTGTGACTTTTCTTCCATTCGGTGCTTAATCCTCCAAAATGTAAGTTTCTATCCGAATGATATGATTGCTCCGAAAAGTTGCGTCACTTCCGATCCTTAATCACCTCTCGACCATTTTCACAAATTGGGAACCAAGCTTCCAATATAACTTCACTGTCTTGAAGCTCACTATTTTGAAGCTCAAAAGCAAGTACTTATATTACAAACTATTTTCAACATAAATCATTCTAAGAATTTCATCTGGCACATGTCGAAAAACTTGCTGAAACCTATGGTGCAACTTCCAGCTGTTGGCTCTCCTGAAAGTCCTTCAGCCATCGATATAGCTTCCACCACACACCCTGCATCCATGCTAGGTCAATGCCTGTATGCAAACTTGAAGACCTGCTAACACCATCACATCATTTTTCATGGCAACTAGACATGCCATAAGGATGTACATTGTCTCCTCACAGAAAATCTTCATCTATCACAATGTTAGCCTTGGATTCAGAACTATTTGCCGCACCAGCTCCAGCTTGACAATTATGCTTTGTATGGCCAAGTTATCCGCACATCCAACAAACAACATTCTTGGAGTCTTTCTTCCTCCCTTTGCTTACTGCCACCATTACCGAATTTTCTGTTGAAATTCGCCCATCATTCATTAGCCTTCTCTCTTCAAAAAGAAGTTTACCTATGACTTCAACAAAAATTAAAGTTTTGTTCCCATACATCAAAATCGGCTTCATGTGCTCATAGGAATGTGGAAGAGATAAGATGAGCCATAACGCCTTACCCTTATCTTCAATTTTCGCTCCAATTGCATCTAGCTTTGAGATGATGCTATTGAGTGGACTCAAATGATCTGAGATTTTAGATCATTCGTTCATCCGCAGTGTGTGAAACTGCTCCTTAAAGTACAACCGATTTGAAATGCCCTTTTCTTGGTACAAAGCCTCAAGCTTTTACCATAGCTCCTTAGCATTTGAAATCTCATGCACATTTGCGAGAACTTTCTTAGCCAAAAACAGACGTATTGTACTTGCAACCCTCAAATACAGATCCTCTCAATCTTCATCACTCATACTAGACTTGCAGAGTCTTTGTCAGATGCTCCGCTCGATTCACCAACACCATCTGACTTGGTAGAATTGCCCGAACCTAACCTTCCTTTCAGTGTCTTGTGTAATCCCAGATTGTATCATCATATCTTTGACTTGTATTTGCTACAAGCCAAAGTTGATTCTTCCATCAAAAATTTTCACGTCAAACTTCATTGAATTTGAAAATTTTGATATACTTGCTTATACAACCCCACTCCAAGAAATAGTTCGACAATCTTTTTTGATACTTGGGTTACTAAAAAAAGTATGAAAACCTCAGGAGAGGAGAAGGGTGTGGAATTAAGAAGAAAAATAAAAAAGTAATTACATTGATATATACTTAATAATAAAAATAACTTCATTTATCAATAAATTTACATTTTCTCCAAGACTATAGACCTAAATAAAATTGAAAACAGTCGCTACTTAACCATGAACTCTCAACATTATGAGACTCGTGTTGGTTGCATTTTCAGAAAGAATTTTCCTTGTACTCTTTAAATATGAGATAATATATTGATTTTTTTATTTATTTTTATTGAAATCAAAGTTATTTCATATCTACTAACATTTCAGCTCCATGCATTCATGCATAAAACAATTTGTTTTAAATAAATATTATAGTTGAACCAATATAATCCACATAAATATATAATTAACTCGTGTATTTTTTATGCAAAAACACATACAATAAAATAATCTCAACTCTAAAATACTAAAATAAAATAAAATGGGTTATCCATCTTAAAACCCATTATAAGTCACAACCAAGTAAAATGTTCAATCAATTAATGTTCACCACCCAAAAAAAAAAAAAAATCCATGGAGATCCTGCTACTATGAAATTAATTGATCTTTTTGACTAAAAAAGAAGTGGGACCTACAAAATTTTTGGCATGCTAAAGTCTAATCAACAAAGAGATGGTCTGTGTGTCTGTATCTGTGTCATATCTTTGAATATTGAGAATATTGAATGTGGACTGCATCTTGTCATTTTATTACCATAGAAACAAATGGGCCTCATTACAAAGTACACAAAACTTGCTGACAAATGAAGCTGACATGCCCACAAAAAGGAACTTGATAAAACAGATCTCAGCCCAGCTCAGGTGAGGCCTGGAGCAGTAGAGCTATCACCTGCACACTCTCTTTCTCTCTCACCATCTTATTCAGGCAGACATATAAGACAAATACAGATAGGGGCCCCATAACCACCTAGTGCTAGTAGTTATAAATGCTCTAACCACCCTATATGCTATAAATTTTATTTATTTATTTATTATTAAGAAAATATTTTATATATTTTTCTGATAATTTTTTTGACAAATGTATTTTTAATATTATTTTTTCAAATTACTTTTTCATATATTTAAAATTAAAAACGGATCTCATGGGTTACCCATGAGGCTAAGAATGTATATATAGATTTGAAGGTTTATTCCATACTACCCACTTGGGTAGCAGGTAGTTACCAAGTGGGTTCATCACGGGTGGATGAAGACGACACACACGCTTTATCCATTCGATGAACCTATTTTTAGATAGTCACCCGAGTGGGTGGCATCAAATTTACCAGATGATAAGGGTCTTTTTATGCATGTTTTATGTGTATATTTAAGTATGATTTGAGTTATTTTATTGTTAGTTTCATAAATTTTTGATTGTACATGGTTCACATTACTCTGAGGTGCTTTTATTGGTGTAGATTGATGATTTGGAGCTGTTTTTGGTGAATTTTGGGCCATGGTTTCATGTCAAAACATACCCGGGGGTTTCTGGATGCAAAACACTCAAAATCCCAAGCTAAACGCGTCATTCGGGGCCTTTTCAGACAAACAAGGGGGGGTGTGTTTTTAAGCACGGCCGTGCTTTTTAAAAGTCAAAAAACGAGCAATTTTTCGACCCCGACGTACCAAACACGGCCAGGCCGTGCTTTTCAAGCACGGCCGTGTTCGGGAAAATCCGCGAACACGGCCTGGCCGTGCTTTGAAAGCACGGGCGTGCTTTTTCGTCCAGACTGGTTTTTCTTTGGCGGAAATTATGGAGACTTTCCCTTTGTGCTTTTTGACAACCTTTGAGCAACTTTTACACCTCATTTTGATGCACCAAGCTCTATTATTCCCTCAATTGTCATGTGGACACAATGATTCAACCAACTCAACAATGAATGTGCACACAATGATTCAACCAACTCAACAATGAATGTGCACACAATGATTCAACCAACAACCATGGAAGTGGAGCATTTGTTAGCATTATTGATGTGTTCTTTCACAAAGATGGTGCCTATAAAAGCCAAGAGTTTGAGTTGGAAAGGGGAGAATAATTCATGTAGTATTCATTGATAGAGAGATTCATTGTATATTCATTGTATATTCTAAGTTTCAAAGCAAAATACATTGAGAGGATAAAAGATAGGTAGAGTTGGAAGTTGAAGAGCAATAGAGGAGAAGGCTTGGAGCTCAACATCATTGCAATCAACCAAGGAGGAAGTCTTGTATTGGTCTTGAATAAGAGCTAAGTACACCATGTTCATTTTATTCATATCTTCTTGTGTAGTATACTCTTTTGACAAAGCCATGTGTAGCTAAATTTCTAGTGTTTGAATGTAATGAACTCTAGAATGAATTTGTGATTAAGGATTGTATGTTTTTAATAAAATCTTCATGTTTTGTGTGATTCACTTATATTATGCTTTATTCATTCAAATTGGTATATGCGCAATATTGATTTGAAGTTTATTTTTCATCAGGAAATCGAGAGATTCATGGTGAAATAGAATCTATATAAGTGAAAAGAGTTGCATGCAATCCTAGATATGGGGCGACATAAATCTTCCCGGATTAGGGTCAAACCTAATATGGGAATTCACAAATCGTTATAATGCTGTCTTGGGGGTTTTAACTAGAAAGAGATTTCAGTTAATCAACTTGAGATTAGAAGTTATTCGCGCTCGATAGAGGGTTTAACTTAAATCGGGAATTTCTACGGTCCACATAACATGAGATTTTACTAAAAGAGGTTGGTTTTTGCTTAAGGGATTATGGTTGTATTTTTATCTTGTTAAATCACAAAAACATTCTAGAGGGATTTACATTCAAACACATTTCTAGCTCTTGATTTCTTAATTCTACAATCTATTTTTATTTGATCTTTTGTAAGTTGCAATTATTTTAAAATTCTCTATTTTTCATTTTCATTTTAACAAACAAAACTCTGAAAATTGCTAGATTAAATAACAAAAAGACGGCAATTATTAGTACTTACAATCCTCGTGGGAATGACACTCGGTACTCAATAATCTATACTACAAAACGATAGGTGCACTTGCCTATGGTTTTCTAGAGTAGCTTTTGAGCCATCAAGTTTTTGGCGCCGTTGCCGGGGATTGTAATATTAAGAACGCTTTATTTTTGTTAATTTAATCATTTTTTTATTTTTTATTATTTTACCATTATCTTTCTTTTTATCTATCTTTATAAGTCTTGGTTTATATTTATCCTCTTTGTATCGCAAAGTGTATGCCTACGTCGCCGAATTTGGAAGCGCGACACCGCCGTAGCAACGCGAGAGGAAAGTACTAACACAGACCACGAAGAGGATACTAACGAAAGTAAAGATTTCGTCATGGCGGATGAACAAAGAACTATGTATGATTATGCCAAACCATCCATGGACGGCACGTCATCTAGCATCGTAAGGCCCATTTGCGAGCCAATAATTTTGAAATCAAACCGAATGTCATTCAAATGGTGCAACAATTTGTTCAATTTGACGGCCTACCGGCGAAGATCCGAACAATCATATCGCAAATTTCCTTGAAATTTGTGATACCTTCAAAATAAATGGAGTCTCGACGATGCCATCCGCTTGCGCCTATTCCCATTTACTCTTGGGGGACGGGCTAAACAATGGCTAAATACTTTGCCAAAGGAACAATCACAACATGGAGCATCATGGCGAAAAGTTCCTTTTGAAATATTTTCCACCGCCAAAATCGCACGATTGAGGAATGAAATCTCTTCATTCACTCAAGAAGACGACGAGACCTTCATGACGACACTTGGGGAGAGATTCAAAGAATTGCTGCGAAAATGCCCACATCATGGCCTCCTATTTGGATGCAAGTCCAAACGTTTTACAACGGGCTACTCTCATCGACGAGGCAAATGATTGATGCGGCGGCGGGGGAACATTGAATAATAAAACACCAAGCCGCCAAGATCTCATAGAAGGGATGGCCATGAATGGCTATCAATGGCAATCCGTCGAGGTAAACCTACTGAACAGTGGGTGTTTATAATGCAGATGCAAAGGTGGTTACACTAGCCGCACAAGTCAAGCTTTGACCCAAAAATCGACGATCTAGCAGCTCCTAAACCACCACCACCGCACGTTTTATCTTGTGAAACTTGCGGGGATTGCATAATAATCGGGATCGCCCACACACAATACCACAAGCCGAACAGGCCAATTACGTTGGGAATCAAGCTTTAAATTACCCAAATAATCCTTACGGCAACACATACAATCCGGGTGGCGACAACATCCTAATTTCAGTTGGGGAAATCAAGGTCAACCACGGCCTAATCCCAATCCTAACCTACACACACCTTCCGGAGTTCATCAAAATCAAGGTAAGCCTAACTTGGAAGATCATATAACAAAGTTTGTGCAATCAACGTGATACTCGATTCAAGCGGTAGAGACATCTTTAAGAAATCGGGAGGCATCTATCCATAATCCGGAAAACCAAATAGATGATTGCAAAAATGATTTCGAAAGACCACAAGGAAGTTTTTGCCGGGTAACACCGAGCCAAACCCAAGAGAGCATGTAAAAGCAATCACCATCAATGTTCCATATGATCATAACACTCCCATGCGAGAAATATGTGGGGATGACAAACCCGTGAAAAGGTGGTTGGAGAATACAAGCCCAAGATTCCTTACTTGAGTTTAATCAAGAAGATAGAAGGGAGGACAAATTTGGTAAGTACCTTGATTCTTTCAAGCAATTACATACTAATATTCCACTTGTTCAACCTCCTTCAAAGCATGTTAGGGATCTTAATGACATCATTCCTAGTGAAAATAAGCTTAACAAATTATCAAATGTGCAATTGAATGATAAATGTCCTTCCAATGAACTACCACAAAAATTTAATGATCCAGGAAGCTTTATTATCCCTTGCACAATTGATGATTTATCTGTTAATAGGGCACTAGCCGACTTGGGAGCTAGTATCAACGTGATGTCTTATGATACATTCAAGCATATGGGATTAAGTGAACTGAAACCTACTAGGATGGACATTCACTTAGCCGATAAATCGATTAAACATCCTAGAGGTATTATTAATGATGTGTTAGTCAATATTGATAAATTCATATTCCCAGTTGATTTTGTTATTCTTGATATGCATGATGATATTGATGTTCCTCTAATTCTTGGGCGTTCTTTCTTGGCTACGGCAAAATCAATTATTGATGTGCATGAGGGAAAATTAACTTTGAGGGTGGGGGATGAACAAGTAATTTTTAAAATTCATGTTGATATTGAAAAGAATACTACTTGTTCTTTTTTTGCCGATTCAATTTCGTTGCACGATGAGAAATCTAAAAATCTCTTGGAGAAAAGTGTTGTTCAAAGTCCATGTTGGAAGCTTATGCCCGAAAATGGGACCGGAGAATTCAAAGAGCACATTTTGAAACATAAAGTTGGAGGTAATACTACTAAATACCTAAGGGATTTTCATAAGTCCAAAGCTCCACCCGACTAATCTCCACATTTGGGTAAACAGTCCAGCTATACGACTTTAAAGAAGCGCTAACCGGGAGGCAACCTGGCATTTTGTGTGCATTTTCTTTTACTTAATTTTTTATTGCTTGGGGATTGAAAAAAAAATTTTAAAAAAAAAAAAAAAAAAAAAAAAAAAACACGATGCGGCCGTGCTTAAAAAGCACGGCCGTGTTCGTCACCTGATCGCGAACACACCCTGGGCCGTGTTCAAAAATCCAAAGTTTTGTAGAAAAAAAAAATCGTACCGAACACGCCCAGGCCGTGCTTTTCAAGCACGGCCGTGTTTTAAAAAAAAAAATTAAAAAAAAAAAAAAATTTTTTTTTTTTTTTTTTTTTGCCGAAAAAAATCGTACCGAACACGCCCCGGCCGTGCTTTTTAAGCACGGCCGTGTTTTAATTATTAAAAAAAAAAAATTCAAAAAAAAAAAAAAAAAAAAAAAAAAAAAAAAAAAAATTATATTTGATGATTTCACGGTATTCGAGTTGTGTATCCTTGATTAGGTATGAAGATGCCGATGAAGATCCCGTACTAAACAACCCAATGGTCGCTCAATACCGATTTCACTCTTCTAGTAAGGTCGTATTTTTCTTTTCTACCTCTTTTATTTTCTTCTAGTGTGGTTGATTTTTGAGTGTTTTGTTTGTGTTCATTCATCTCTTTCTTTCACATTGAGGACAATGTGAACCTTTAAAGTTGGAGGTGGGTGCAATTACATTCTTAGTTTGTGTGTGCTTGCTTTTATTTTTAGTTTGTCGAAAAGAGATAATTTTTTTTTAACAAATTGAGTGTTTGCTAGTCAATAACTTAGCCCAATTACACCAAAATTAACTTTTTGATTTATGTTTTTAATGTGAAGCAATTGATTGTCTAGAATAGATTGATGTAGATGTGTGCTAAATTTTGACGAGATTTCCAACTCCATAATACTTGATTTGTTAAGGCATTTACGACAAAGCTTAGTGTTATGAACGTTTGAGAATTCATGATTTAGTGGTGGTTAACTAGTTGTTATACCAAGCTTGTGAAAAAAAAAAAAAAAAAAACAAATGAAAAAAAAAATGAGAAAAAAAAAAAGGGAACCCAATCGAGGTTATACTCCTCTATTTGTTGTTGCTTAGTAACTAGGAGCATTCATGAGCCCCATGTTTGTCTTTTACGTAAAACGGCGACACAAATATGAGTATGGGAAACCACCCTAGGAGTGTTTGAACGAAAATTCAAAATATAAACCTAGTGGAAGAATGCCTCGAAAGGACCTACAAAAAAAAAAAAAAAAAAAAAAAAATCGAAAGGGAGAATGTATAGTCCTTGAATTCTCATTCCAATAAAAGTTCAAGAAGCTTGGTTATATGACTAGTAGGCTAACTACAATGATCCATTGAATTCTTGTATTTTCATGACATTATTGAATTGAAGTTATTCATAACTATCAATATTTGTGGAGTGATGATTTCAAGTTTGAATAATGCCTCTTGATGTTCTGATCTTTCTTGTGATCGATCGTTTTGCAAAATTGTGTTTTTATGAATGGTTAATTCGGGTTGAGAAGGCTAAGAACTTGACTGCTTGTGTTCAATGTGTTGAAAAAAAAAAAAAACCTTGTGTGTTGTAATTTATTGAACCATTCTTATTGATTTAATGTTTTGCTTGAGGACAAGCAAAGTTCAAAGTTGGAGGTGGTTTGATAAGGGTCTTTTTATGCATGTTTTATGTGTATATTTAAGTATGATTTGAGTTATTTTATTGTTAGTTTCATAAATTTTTGATTGTACATGGTTCACATTACTCTGAGGTGCTTTTATTGGTGTAGATTGATGATTTGGAGCTGTTTTTGGTGAATTTTGGGCCATGGTTTCATGTCAAAACATACCCGGGGGTTTCTGGATGCAAAAACACTCAAAATCCCAAGCTAAACGCGTCATTTCGGGGCCTTTTCAGACAAACACGGGCAGGGTGTGTTTTTAAGCACGGCCGTGCTTTTTAAAAGTCAAAAAACGAGCAATTTTTCGACCCCGACGTACCAAACACGGCCAGGCCGTGCTTTTTCAAGCACGGCTCAGACAAACACGTGTTCGGGAAAATCCGCGAACACGGCCTGGCCGTGCTTTGAAAGCACGGGCGTGCTTTTCGTCCAGGCTGGTTTTTCTTTGGCGGAAATTATGGAGACTTTCCCTTTGTGCTTTTTGACAACCTTTGAGCAACTTTTACACCTCATTTTGATGCACCAAGCTCTATTATTCCCTCAATTGTCATGTGGACACAATGATTCAACCAACTCAACAATGAATGTGCACACAATGATTCAACCAACTCAACAATGAATGTGCACACAATGATTCAACCAACAACCATGGAAGTGGAGCATTTGTTAGCATTATTGATGTGTTCTTTCACAAAGATGGTGCCTATAAAAGCCAAGAGTTTGAGTTGGAAAGGGGAGAATAATTCATGTAGTATTCATTGATAGAGAGATTCATTGTATATTCATTGTATATTCTAAGTTTCAAAGCAAAATACATTGAGAGGATAAAAGAGAGGTAGAGTTGGAAGTTGAAGAGCAATAGAGGAGAAGGCTTGGAGCTCAACATCATTGCAATCAACCAAGGAGGAAGTCTTATATTGGTCTTGAATAAGAGCTAAGTACACCATGTTCATTTTATTCATATCTTCTTGTGTAGTATACTCTTTTGACAAAGCCATGTGTAGCTAAATTTCTAGTGTTTGAATGTAATGAACTCTAGAATGAATTTGTGATTAAGGTTTGTATGTTTTTAATAAAATCTTCATGTTTTGTGTGATTCACTTATATTATGCTTTATTCATTCAAATTGGTATATGCGCAATATTGATTTGAAGTTTATTTTTCATCCGGGAAATCGAGAGATTCATGGTGAAATAGAACCTATATAAGTGAAAAGAGTTGCATGCAATCCTAGATATAGGACGACATAAATCTTCTGGATTAGGGTCAAACCTAATATGGGAATTCACAAATCGTTATAATCTTTGTCTTGGGGGTTTTAACTAGAAAGAGATTTTGATTAATCAACTTGAGATTAGAAGTTATTCGCTCGATAGAGGGTTTAACTTAAATCGGGAATTTCTACGGTCCACATAACATGAGATTTTACTAAAAGAGGTTGGTTTTTTTGCTTAAGGGATTATGGTTGTATTTTTATCTTGTTAAATCGCAAAAACATTCTAGAGGGATTTACATTCAAACACATTTCTAGCTCTTGATTTCTTAATTCTACAATCTATTTTTATTTGATCTTTTGTAAGTTGCAATTATTTTAAAATTCTCTATTTTTCATTTTCATTAAACAAACAAAACTCTGAAAATTGCTAGATTAAATAACAAAAAGACGGTAATTATTAGTACTTACAATCCTCGTGGGAATGACACTCGGTACTCAATAATCTATACTACAAAACGATAGGTGCACTTGCCTTTTGATTTATGTTTTTAATGTGAAGCAATTGATTGTCTAGAATAGATTGATGTAGATGTGTGCTAAATTTTGAGATTTCCAACTCCATAATACTTGATTTGTTAAGGCATTTACGACAAAGCTTAGTGTTATGAACGTTTGAGAATTCATGATTTAGTGGTGGTTAACTAGTTGTTATACCAAGCTTGTGAAAAAAAAAAAAAAAAAAAAAAAAAAAAATGAGAAAAAAAAAGGGAACCCAATCGAGGTTATACTCCTCTATTTGTTGTTGCTTAGTAACTAGGAGCATTCATGAGCCCCATGTTTGTCTTTACGTAAAACGGCGACACAAATATGAGTATGGGAAACCACCCTAGGAGTGTTTGAACGAAAATTCAAAATATAAACCTAGTGGAAGAATGCCTCGAAAGGACCTACAAAAAAAAAAAAAAAAAAAAAAATCGAAAGGGAGAATGTATAGTCCTTGAATTCTCATTCCAATAAAAGTTCAAGAAGCTTGGTTATATGACTAGTAGGCTAACTACAATGATCCATTGAATTCTTGTATTTTCATGACATTATTGAATTGAAGTTATTCATAACTATCAATATTTGTGGAGTGATGATTTCAAGTTTGAATAATGCCTGGCGATGTTCTGATCTTTCTTTGACAATCGATCGTTTTGCAAAATTGTGTTTTTCTTGAATGGTTAATTCGGGTTGAGAAGGCTAAGAACTCATTGCTTGTGTTCAATGTGTTGAAAAAAAAAAAAAAAAAAAACCTTGTGTGTTGTAATTTATTGAACCATTCTTATTGATTTAATGTTTTGCTTGAGGACAAGCAAAGTTCAAAGTTGGAGGTGGTTTGATAAGGGTCTTTTTATGCATGTTTTATGTGTATATTTAAGTATGATTTGAGTTATTTTATTGTTAGTTTCATAAATTTTTGATTGTACATGGTTCACATTACTCTGAGGTGCTTTTATTGGTGTAGATTGATGATTTGGAGCTGTTTTTGGTGAATTTTGGGCCATGGTTTCATGTCAAAACATACCCGGGGGTTTCTGGATGCAAAAACACTCAAAATCCCAAGCTAAACGCGTCATTTCGGGGCCTTTTCAGACAAACACGGGCAGGGTGTGTTTTTAAGCACGGCCGTGCTTTTTAAAAGTCAAAAAACGAGCAATTTTTCGACCCCGACGTACCAAACACGGCCAGGCCGTGCTTTTCAAGCACGGCCGTGTTCGGGAAAATCCGCGAACACGGCCTGGTCGTGCTTTGAAAGCACGGGCGTGCTTTTGGCGTCGGATGGTTTTTCTTTGGCGGAAATTATGGAGACTTTCCCTTTGTGCTTTTTGACAACCTTTGAGCAACTTTTACACCTCATTTTGATGCACCAAGCTCTATTATTCCCTCAATTGTCATGTGGACACAATGATTCAACCAACTCAACAATGAATGTGCACACAATGATTCAACCAACTCAACAATGAATGTGCACACAATGATTCAACCAACAACCATGGAAGTGGAGCATTTGTTAGCATTATTGATGTGTTCTTTCACAAAGATGGTGCCTATAAAAGCCAAGAGTTTGAGTTGGAAAGGGAAGATAATTCATGTAGTATTCATTGATAGAGAGATTCATTGTATATTCATTGTATATTCTAAGTTTCAAAGCAAAATACATTGAGAGGATAAAAGATAGGTAGAGTTGGAAGTTGAAGAGCAATAGAGGAGAAGGCTTGGAGCTCAACATCATTGCAATCAACCAAGGAGGAAGTCTTGTATTGGTCTTGAATAAGAGCTAAGTACACCATGTTCATTTTATTCATATCTTCTTGTGTAGTATACTCTTTTGACAAAGCCATGTGTAGCTAAATTTCTAGTGTTTGAATGTAATGAACTCTAGAATGAATTTGTGATTAAGGATTGTATGTTTTTAATAAAATCTTCATGTTTTGTGTGATTCACTTATATTATGCTTTATTCATTCAAATTGGTATATGCGCAATATTGATTTGAAGTTTATTTTTCATCCGGGAAATCGAGAGATTCATGGTGAAATAGAATCTATATAAGTGAAAAGAGTTGCATGCAATCCTAGATATAGGACGACATAAATCTTCTGGATTAGGGTCAAACCTAATATGGGAATTCACAAATCGTTATAATGCTGTCTTGGGGGTTTTAACTAGAAAGAGATTTCGATTAATCAACTTGAGATTAGAAGTTATTCGCTCGATAGAGGGTTTAACTTAAATCGGGAATTTCTACGGTCCACATAACATGAGATTTTACTAAAAGAGGTTGGTTTTTGCTTAAGGGATTATGGTTGTATTTTTATCTTGTTAAATCACAAAAACATTCTAGAGGGATTTACATTCAAACACATTTCTAGCTCTTGATTTCTTAATTCTACAATCTATTTTTATTTGATCTTTTGTAAGTTGCAATTATTTTAAAATTCTCTATTTTTCATTTTCATTTTAACAAACAAAACTCGAAAATTGCTAGATTAAATAACAAAAAAGACGGCAATTATTAGTACTTACAATCCTCGTGGGAATGACACTCGGTACTCAATAATCTATACTACAAAACGATAGGTGCACTTGCCTATGGTTTTCTAGAGTAGCTTTTGAGCCATCACCAGATTTGAATATAACATAAATATTAGACATATTATGATGTACCAACGATGGTTGAAAACCATTCTTGTATAAATGGATTTGTATATAACATAAACAAGACATATTAATTTATGTCGATGGTGGGCAAGATATCATTCCCGCATATTTATAAACTTCAATATAAAATCTTATATATTTTTCTAAATTATGAAAAACTTTAATAAAATAAAACGGATTATTTGTTTGGAGAATACTAACTTAATTATTAAATTATATCGTACCAGAAAAATTATATATGCATATGATATATGAAAAAAGATCTTATGTCATTAGAAATAAACTTAGGGTTTTATTAAAGCAATTTTTATCACTAATAATTTTACAGAATATTTCAATTTTTAAGAATAATATATAATATTATATAACGTTATATTATAATATATAATACAAAATATAAATAACTAGGAGGTACGTTTATATATAATCTCGTATAAAATCTCGCATCTTCAATTACCATGGCTTGATTTAATACTTAATTTTATATGATTAAGATTCTATCTTATCAAACTTTTACACATGCTTATCATATCAAGATAGAAAACTCTCAAAAGGTTCTTTCAAATTAATTTATTTTTAAATAAAAATTTAAAGTGTTCAAAATCTTAAAATATAAATAAAACATAATATAATTTTTCTGAAAAATAAGAAGTTACTATTGTTTAAATAAGAAAGTACGTGATTAATAAATATCCAGTTATTAAAAATAAGCATTTTGGTAAGTATTTGTGATTTCCAAAAAAAAAAATGGAATTATTGTTTAAATTAAGAAAGTATAAAATAACAAAAAATCCATTTCCAATAAATAAGAATTTATAATTATTTATGTTTAAGAAAGTATAAAATCAGTGTCAAATCAAATTTATTTTAATTGTTATAATCTACCAAAATTATGGTATGATCACAAGAAATAACCAAAATTTCAATATAGTTTTATCATATTTTTACATATAATTATGAACTGATACTATATATATATATAATATAGGAAACCAAGAAGAGTGATCATGGTAATAGGGTAAAATCAAATTCATTAAAAGTTATTTTAGTTATTTTTTGTTTAATTTTGAATCATTTATTCATAAATTGTAAATTATGGCATGCATAAATTACTTGAGCATTATTATTTTTATTGCAATGTAGAATACAAATTTTATTTTTATTTTCTTTATTTTTATTTTCTTTATTTTTATTTTCTTTATTATTATAATATGTGAATATTAATAAATTTTATGGTCTGGAATTAAATTGGACAAATTTTATTTTCCGATATACGCTCAATATTTGATTTCTAGTTATGAATCATTCATTAAAATAATTTTACTACCATATATACAACTAGTATATTGTCGTGCGATGCACGGAGTGTAATATAATGAAATACTGTATAATTTTGATTTTAATAAACTGATTATAGGAATGTTAATGGGTTGGGGCAAGACCAGTACCTCAAGACCCAAACTTGCTCTGTCCTTTGAATGGAGAATGAGTTGTAGGTTGACAGGTCTTGACCCAAACAAAATAATGTAAGATTTAATAAAAGAAATATTATTATTCAACACATTTTTAAAAAATATTATGCTAAATATCGAAAAATAAAATAAAAAATTTAAAATAATAATAAAAAAAAACAAATTGATTATATATTTGAGGCAAGTGTACACCTAATAAAAACACTTATTGAGTTGCCTAAAAATTTAAAAATTATATATTCACTTAATAATTTTCGATAACTGTATAACTTATATATTTTTTCTCGTTAGTTTTTAATTTATAGATCCATTGTCCATATTTGTATTTCATATTCAGATTTCTGGAGTATTGGTTATTTTTACAGATTTTATAGTGCATTGTTCGGATATTTTGAAAAGTATAATCGGATAATTTGTATTTTTTAGATTTTTGGAAAGAAAAGACGCAACCGAATATATAATTTTGGATGAGGCCCGTGTCACGCCCCAATTTACATACCCGATAGAATGCAGAATAGCATCCAACACAGTACAACCCAAATATTCAAACTTAGGCTCATCGAGAGCTATTATCTAAGTACAAATAACTAAAAACATGTATAAATACAGCGAAAGTCTATAAATCACAACATACAATTATAATAAAATTGTAACTCACCTAACTATGACAAGATAAAATAGTTATATTGTTCAAGCGCTGATGGATAAGCCCTTCAAGCAGAACCACTACGTAGAGTCAACTTTGAGCTAGAAGTCTCGTGTCAGTCTCATCGATCTCAAAGTATTCAGTCTCTGAAATATTTTATAACATCCTGGGGTGAGCTAAACGAGCTCAGTAGGTTGGGTAAGGGGAATGCAATATTTGAATACTAAAGTATTTTCTTTTTAGTTGAGAATACTTAGTGTGCCAATAAGTTATTCATGTATGTATGACAATGGTGCACAAAAGATTCATTAATTTTATGATGCTAGCAGTGATGCAATGCATATTGTACAACAGTTAGTCAAGTACAGTAAATGTTTTATTTTTCAAACAGTCAATAATAGATATCCCAATTTTTAAAACAAATAATGGATATCTCGTTTTAGAAACAAAGTATAAACAGTGAATCAATTAGTTCGTCAGCCCGAAATAAGAAACGTAGGATCAATGTTGATCGGACACTGATCCTGTCCGTTCTCCTTATTGCGCCCAATAATTTGGCCGAAGCCCAGTCACCTTATCCCTCCCCGTAGGATCGACGTCTCTTTAGCTATGGGTTTTTGCCCAGAGATCGTCATATTCCGAAAATAGGATTAGACATATGGGTAGTCAAACAAGGAGCACAGACAATCTGTTCGATCCGTTGTCCACCCTATCCACACCTCAATAGACTCAAACAGTCAATATTTTTGTCAAAATGACATTTATTTGCCCAAAGGCCAAGTCAAACAGTTGCAAGAGTTATAATAGGCATATGGGTAGTCAAACAAGGAGCACAGACAATCTGTTCGATCCATTGTCCACCCTATCCATACCTCAATAGACTCAAACAGTCAATATTTTTGTCAAAATGACATTTATTTGCCCAAAGGCCAAGTCAAACAGTTGCAAGAGTTATAATGCATGCGAAAATATAAATTCATACCATGATTGATGCAATTTATGTTTTCTAAACAAACTAAATTAACTTGAGAAGAAATGAAACAATCATAGAACAATCTGTTATTGTGAAATGTATGAAAATGATTATCGTGAAATTATGCAATTTCTCAATATCTTGAAGTTCGTGAAATGGCTAATGTCGTGAAAATTATGAAATTGCAAGCAAACCTAATTTTCTTTAGAAAGATGATAATTTGCCCACCTTTGACTCAAATGTTGCTTTAATGATACGCGCAATGATGTTGCAGGTCGCCAGTCCTAGTTGTCGGGTTCGATCTCATCTTCTACACCAAAATGGCATAGTTATTTATGTACGATTTCTACCTTATTAAAATTCTTTAATATTAAAGTATTATGATAATCCATATTTTATTAAACACTAAAGTGTATAAGCTTAACAGTTATATTTAAAAGAATTGTCAAGTTATACTTAAATACTTAAGAGAGTAATATTTACACATATGAGATTTTACAATTTAGTTCTCAAAATAGTTCATGCATCAAACTTGTGACTATGTACAGTC
Source organism: Rehmannia glutinosa (assembly GCA_016081115.2). NCBI lineage: Eukaryota > Viridiplantae > Streptophyta > Magnoliopsida > Lamiales > Orobanchaceae > Rehmannia > Rehmannia glutinosa. Next base: position 124,841 of record JABTTQ020001943.1, read on the forward strand.
CAGATTTCATTTAAGTTGTTTAATTAAACTTTTCTCTTAAGGTTTTAGTTATTTAGAAATTAGTCTTTCAAGGAAAAGAATGTTAGTAATTGAACCTGGAGTGATAGAAAATAGAAAATTAATATCAATAGTCCACTAAATATCATAGTCTTGGTATTAAATTTTCCGTGATACAAAAGGTATTCACATATGAATTTTCAAACCAATGTCTAGTCATCAAATCTGTTGAAACCTCAAATTTTACATCTATTGTGATTAATAGAGTATAAGAATAATCCTGCAGTTATTAGAAAACTATCATTCAGTCCTTAAATTATGAAAACTTGTCATTTGGACCCAAAATTTCCAAAGCTACAATCCAACCCCTAGTATTCTTGAAATTTTAAGGTATTGACATAGTTAGTCTGATAACCTCGTTGCCATATATGTTCTGATAGAGTCCAATATAACAAACTACCAACTTAGTTCCATCAGAATTTAGTAAAATAAGTTCTTTTATTTATTTATTTAATTAATTTTTAAAATGTTTTGTCCTCTTCTTTTTAAATAGTTCAGATTACATGTTTCTTGTACTTTTTCTTAACATTGACTATTCGCCCCAAAGTTTTTCTTGTTCTTGTAGATTAAGCCAAGCAACGTCACCCTTTTCTTTTGTCTAATTTTTTTTTTCATTTTCAGTTAAATTCCCAACAATTAACAATCTTCCAACAAAATAAAAATAACAAGAAAATAAATACATACAACATGTGAAAAGGGCAGATCCAACTCAAATGAAACAAATTTCAAGTTCAGCAATTTTTATTTATTTATTTCTTTTAAAAGAAAATTCAATTTATATAATTAATCTTTTTACCCACTTTTGTTCAGGTCTTATCCGATTTTGGATCCACAAGCACCAGAGGAATTCTCTCACTAGGCACAGTGGTAGTAGTAGCGGATGATTACAGCGGCGGACTGAGAGCGTGTGTGAAGATATAATAGTCGAGGCGGTGGTGGTAATCGTGAAAAATGAAGGCGGCGAAACAAAATAGGGAAGAGTAAGCACATGGCCAAAAGTGGAGAAGTGGAAGAGATTCTACTCCTTGGTGGTGGCCGACCGCACCAGACGGGAGGGGAGAGAGGCGGCAGTGAGGGGGAGAGCGAGAGACAAGAGGAATTGTAATCCTACCTTCTAATGTGTGGAAATATGTGATATGTGCAGAAAATGGATAAGATTATGAGTTGGAACGGCTTTACATAGCCATTAAGATGGGCTTGAGCTTACAAGGTGGGTCATGGGCTAGAATAGTTGAAAATTAAATTGAGTAATGAATTGATTTAACTAATATAATTTTGACTAATGAGTTGGGATAGTGATTTTAAACCGATACTAAAATTAAATGGAATAATAAGGTTAATGGTGTAGTACTATAAAACTTAGTAAAATCCTGGCCTAATAATTAAATTAATCTCACTCTAAATAATAGTTGATGATATCAATAAACTTTCAGGTAAGTTTCTAAAATTTAATTATTCCAATAGATGAAGTTGTAACTAACAATTAGTTAAACAATTCTAAAGTCCTAATTATGTGTATTCTATGCTAACTAATTGATCTTGCTTAATACTTGGATAAAACAAAAATAATTAAATTAGAACAATTTGTCTGTTACTTGATTTTCCATAATTCCTATTAGATGATCCTATCTACTACTAACCACAATACATATTTCACAAATAGACCCAAGTATAATGAATTATTCCAACAATTCAAAATAAATCAATCTTATTTATTTTTAAATAACTCAAATATTTACTACTTTCATATCTACATTGTCATCCAAATATGGGGTCTCACAGCCCGTGCAACGCACGGGGTGGGTTGTGCTATTGGATGTAAATTGCATGTATCCAATAAATTACAATGCTAAAGAATATAAAATTGTACAATACAAACTTGAGGCAAATCAAAATAAATCGCTAAATTCAATAATTATAAATTTTGAGCATCCTTGTACACATCATTATTCTTCTGTTTGTTTCTCGATTTATCATCTCCACAATATTATTTTAGACTGAAAAATATTGGCATTTCTTATAGTTTCATAGATTCTCCTGCAATAAAAAAATTGAAATTTAAAACTCATTTATGCTATAATTGATTTAAAAGTTTTAATGATATAAAAATAAATAAATCGCAGACCTATGCACCATGAAACACTCACTCCAGACTGTCCACATTGTTTCGATTATTATATGCTGCTTTTTCATAAACCGGACCAAACACATTATTGACATTCTAATCAGCATGAGCATTGATGCCATTTTTTCTGAATGGAATAGAAATATTGACTGAGCATTTTATTAAGATGGATTTTTGAAATGAAGATAAATTTTGCAGTAAGAATGACTGCATTGATAATCCATATTTATAGGCGATATAATGAATATAATTAAAGAAACGTTTTAATAGTTGTTGGGAAATTAATTTTTAGATTTTGATGAATGCCATGTAAAACTTAGAATAGAAAGTTGGCACCCCATTTTTCTTTTGTAAATTGCATTGTAATAGATAGGGCTGGTCGAGTGAGTCAAGTCAGCTATGCCTGAACATGCAAGAAGACAACTAGAGACTAGAATGAAGACTTCGCTGCAAGGCAGCTAAGTGTGGCAAGAAAGAGAAGACATGAACTCGATTGAAGGTGCAACTGAGATACAGCTGGGTGAAGTATCAGTCAAGTCAACTCAAGACAACCAAGTCTCAAGTTGAAATGACAGAAGAGTCATCCAATGATTGGAAGTCGACTCGAAGTCAACGGGGAAGTTAAGAAAATGCGATCAAGACGAGATAATCGAAAGAGATCCGTTACGTAACTCAAGAGAATTTCTTAAATAAGTAATACCTCCATATGCGCTTTCTTGAAGTGCTCAGTCCCAGAAGTGTGCAAAAGGAATAAACCAATGGGAAGATCGCACCTTTTTGTGTCGAACTCGAAAAGTCAAGAATCATTCATACGAGGAAGTGGAAATTCAAGGATCGCAACAAGACAAAGCCAGCGACCACAAGTGTCTTTTAAAAATAAGCCTATCTCTTCAACGGGCAAATTTTTAAAAGATCACTATAAAAGGCCGAGAATCACACGAGAGAAGGTTACTCGAACCACGAACATTCAAGCTAACATTCGAATCGTAACCAAAAATATTCTCAAGTCATTCAAATTCAATCCTCAAGCCTACATTACGAAGGAAATCAATCCAACACTCACTTTGTGAAGGAAAAGACAACTTCTATCGGTTGAAGATGAAACATTTGAAGAATCAAGGGGTCTACATTCCACGGAGGATTGTAGAAAGGTTCAAGGTCGAACCGTCTCAAGTTTTGGAGGGCTTCGTGATCAAATCCAAGAAGCTTGAGCAAGTGGGCTGTAGTAGCAAGCGTTTGCCCTGTGAAGAAGGCGAGTCGTCACGAGAAGCCAATTTGTGTGACAAGGCATCTCGCATCGAGTCCCAAAGGATCAAGTCGGTTTGTGTGATCAAGACTTATATATGGGATTGTTAACCACTCTGTATATTGATCAATACTTAGTGGATTCCTCCAGGAGTTGGAGAAGAGAGGAGTAGAAGAATTACCCCATCTTGAACCTCTATAAAAACTTATTGTGTCATTTAAATTTGATTACTTTAATTTCTCGCATATTACTTTTATACTATTTGATAAATTTTCTATCCAATTGATAATCAACCAAGTGCTAAAACCAAATATTAAAACAAACTTAACCAAATTCAAGGGTGTTAAGTCTTCCCCCGTGAAAACATATCACGGTCGAGTTAAGTCTTTAGTCAAAACAAGTGAGTTATTCTATCAACGGCTTCGAGTGCGTTGAGTGACTAACTCTCACGATTAACTAACTTAGTTTGTCCATCAAGGACTCATTTGTGAAGTATTAACTCTCGAACATTTTAAAAGGACTAAATCGAAAAGTTGATAAGGTTTATTCAACCCTTCTAAACCTTACACTCACACCCCTTGGGACCTACAAGTGGTATCGGAGCGGTTGGTTCATTGAGCATTCTCGTGACCGGGTTAGTTCTTGAACTAGATCTCCAAATTTTTCAAAGCTTGTTTTAGTATGTAATATTTCAAAACTTTTTTTATTCAAGAAAGTTATTATCATGGAAGCAAATTTGACACGTATCCCTATGTTCACAATTGAAGAATTTGATGATTGGAAAATTCGTATGCGGGGTCATCTATCAAAGGCATTACACGATGAGATGTGGATAGTGATAGAAGATGGGCCACTCCAAATCTTAAAAGTGAACACAGTGCAAGAAGAGTCATTGCGGTGAAGGAGAAGAGGATCTTTGCTCCCGGACGGCGATGGTTGAAAAACCAAGAGTGAATGGACAAATGATGACGAGGAAAAGATAAAACTTGGACAATGTGGCCAAGGACATTCTTTACAAAACTTTGGACAAAGCCATGTTCAACAAAGTCAAATCATGCAAAACGGCAAAAGAAATGCAGGACAAGCTAACCTTGATTTGTGAAGGCTCGGAGCAAATCAAAGAAAATAAACTATCTGTTGTTGTACAAAAATTTGAAAACTTTAAGATGCTTGCAGGAGAAACCTTGGATCATTTGGATGCTCGGTTCACGTAAATTACTAATGGTATCGCACTTGGAAAGGAATATACACGAAGGAAATGTGTATGAAGATTCTAAGAAGTCTCCCAACCGAGTGGGATATGAAAGTCATGGCTATGAGACATTCCATAGACCTATCGAAGACATCCAACCATGAGCTATTCTCGGATCTCAAGGCCTACGAATTTGGTGAGAAGAAAAGACCAAGAGAAAACAGTGTGCAAAACAATTTGCTCTAATTGTTAAGGATGGCAAGAGAGTCGAGGTCAAAGAAGTCATTGACCAAGAGGAAATTGACCGATGGTTAAAAGGTTTAACAAGTTCTTCAATAAGAATTACAAAAGAAGCAAAGGTGAATCCTCCGAAGACACTCGGCTCCTCCAAGTCAAGGGAAGAAAGAACACCCAAGAGAGCGAGCATCAAAAATTGAATATCAAAGAGAGACAATCAAGGATGGAAAAAGCGATCAAAAAGTTGAAAATCTATCGAACCGTAGGCAACCGGTCACTATGCCATTGAATGCCCATATCCTCGTAGTCAACAAATACGGGGAATGAAGAGGAAAGAAAAGTCTTGAGAGAAAAAAGACAGGAAAAAGAAGAAAGGCAATGTTTGGCTGCAGAGATCGCTCATACTGATCAAGTCAAAAGACACACGGGACTCGGAGAAGCGGTGAAGCTAACTACTCAAGTGACTCGGAGAAGAAGCCTTGATCCGTCTAATGGCTAAAGAACAAAACCAACTCGACCAAGAAGATGAGGTACACTCTAACTCATCACACTCAGATCTAGTGATAGTGATTGTGACACACACACTTCATCACCCACGATCTTTATGATTCATTAGACAAAATGATGAAATATTTTGAACACATTAAATCCTCACACACACTACTAAATGAGGAAAACGACCCTACTTAAGAGCAAAACTCACGGTGACTAAGGAGCCGAGTACTCTAAGTCAAATAGTGATGAGAATAAAAGTCCAAAAATTTGAAAATCTTAAGTTAATAGCGAGAGATAAGCGCTATAGAAAAGAGGGGAATGACCTCACAAATGTGATAGCCTCATTCACTAAGGCATCCAAATTATTATGAGTCAAAGAGAATATGGAGACAAGACACGGGGCTTAGGATTTAATTCCTCTATGCTATGTCACGTTCAAAAGTGATTTTGGAAAAGGGATCTTCAAGCAATGAAGTATCTCTAATATCCAAAACTCCAAATGATGCACACACATTTATTCCAAAGCACAATCACAAGCAAACTGGCCTTGGTTATAAAGGAAAAGGAAAACAACCAGTTGAGTATATTGAGAGGACAACTGAGAAGAAATCCAGTCGAGTTCCTCAGCAAACTCCAAATGGGAGATACTCTGTAAAGAAGAAACATGGCTACCAAAAGTCCCAGAAATTCTATAAAAGAAACACATATGATGGGAATGGTAGAAAATATCCAAGCCAAGCTGATTGGAATAATGTGAACTATCAGCAAAGACCTATGGAATATAAGCCTAAGTGGCAAAGGCCTAGAACTCAGCAAAGGCCATTCCAAAGGCATAAGAGCTTTCATCAGCACACATATGCACCTAGGCACTACACTCAGAGATATCACAACTACCCAAAGAAGGCAATTGCTAAAACACATACACAGGCATACAGACAAAAGAGACAATTTGTATGAACCTAGAACCCCAAGCAATTTGCCAAAATTAATTATGATTATGGCAATCGATAGATGGCAACCCCTTAGAGTCAAATCAATTGGCTATAGGTTGGTTGGATCATCTTACAATACTAACCCCTCGGGACCCAGGCAAGTATGGGTACCTAAAACCTAATTTCATTGATTGCGGAGGTTCAAGCCGAGCGGAGAGTGCAAGGAACCTGGTACATGGACGATCATTCCGGACACATGACAGAAACAAGAAAAATTTATCAAAATTCAAGGATGTTAGAGGTGCAAAAGTCATATTTGGAGAAAATGAAGCTCCAGGAGAAATAAGAGGCATTGGATCCATCAAGAAAAATGGATTAGAAATTACAGATGTTGCATATGTTGAAGGCCTCAACTTCAACTTGCTAAACATAAGTCAATTCTGTGACAAAGGCTACAATGTTGTATTCAATATGGGTGTATGCCAAATCAAGATGCTGAAACTAATGGAATAGTGTTACAAGGATGCCGACAAAAGAACATGTATGTGGTAGATTGGTCAACTGCAACACCAAGCACTTGTCTGCTAGCAAAGAGCACAACTTAATCAAGTTGGCTATGGCACAAGAAGCTGAGTCACCTGAATTTTAAAACTATTAACAAACTTGCAAGAAGTAATCTTGTGGAAGGACTTCGGACTCGATATAGAAGAAAAAATATATGTGATGCATGTCAGAAGGGAAAACAGATCAAATCATCATTCAAAGAAAAGACATGTCCATCTTCAACAAGAATATTGCACCTGCTACATATGGATCTATTTGGTCCAGTTGAACCAGCCAACATAATGTTAGATAAATGTTTTTATCAAGATTTTGATGATTTTGTTTAAATAAGTTTTTATACCAAAACAATGTTTTTATATGTTGTCCAAATACTCCTAAATGATTTAAAATGTTTTTACTAATTTTTGGAGTATTTCTTAGAGTTTTTAATTTAATAAAAATTGGACAACACTTTTGATGGTTTTGTTTAAATTGGTTTTTACACCAAAACTATGTTTATAAATGTTGTCCAAATACTCCCAAATGATATAAAATATTTTTACTAATTTTTTGGAGTATTTCTTGAAGTTTATTTTTGAGAAAAATCGGACAACATTTCAAATTGGAGGTCGACCGGTCGCCCAAAGCGTCGACCGGTACCTGAAGGAAAGAAAACACGAAACAAAACTTACTGACTTGAAAAATGGAGCAGGGGGACCGGTCCAGGGGAGGGCCGACCGGTCGCACCCCCCTGCAACCCCTACCTGGATCGCACTATTTTTTTCAAACGGTCGAAATCTTCAACAGGGCAACCGGTCGCCCTATGCTATTTTGTGACAGCAAAATTCCAACCGTTGCAATCTGTGACAACAAGATTTGCTTTTCTATTTTGTACAATATTTCTACATCTTGTGATCCTCTTTTTGTAGACAAAAGTGAAGAAGAAGGAGCCTATGTTGGGAGCCTATGTTGGTGAAGACTTCCCTATAAATAGAGGATGAATTGAAGACACAAGACATAACAACACAAGCAAATTCACAACAAGAAATCTGCAAATTTCCAAGCTTTCATATTCAACACTCTTGTTGTATTTATAGCCTAAGGATTTCACTTTCACATCTTGAGGTCTAGGCTTTATTTCTTGATTACACTTGCACTCAAATTGTAATATTCATTATTGAGTTGTAATCTTGATTTTTGTCATCATTCAACACAAGACATCCTTGTGAGTATTCTTGTGGAAAGAATACACTTGGGTGATCTAGGTGATAGGTGTTTCAAGAGTGTGGTGCTCTTGAGGTGTTGAAGAATTCGGTATTCTTCAAGATTGAAGATTGTGGTGATCTTCAAAGGTGCCGTTGAAGGAAGATTGTGGTAATCTTCAAAGAGAGATTGTGGTAATCTCCAAAGGTGGTGTTGAAGAAGAGTGTGGTGCTCTTCAAGGTGTTGTAAGTTGAATTTGTATTAATTGTGGTAATTAATAAATTTTTTTTTTCTTTTTGAAATCCATCTCGGATATACTGGGGTGGTAGAGGATTAGGCCCTAGGTGGGTTGAACCTCTTTAAATCGACGCGTGTTGTTTACTTCCCGCACTTTTATTATTGTCTTGGCGTATTTGTTTCGAAAAAGAGGGTATAATCGAAAAGATGGAGATAATCTATTCACCCCCCTCTAGATTATCGTAGCCGCTTGAACTTACACATAAGTGGGAAGAAATACACCTTGGTGGTAGTAGATGACTACTCAAGATATACATGGACAATATTCATGTGTAAGAAGAAAGAAACTCTGCAGAAACTACCACAGCTGATGAAGAGAATACAAAATGAGAAGAGTCAAACCATTATCAAAATAAGATCTCGAGGAGAGGAACCGAGTTTGTCAATGGTATAATAACTCGATCTTGTATTGAAAATGGTATTAGTCATGAATTATACATGACAAGGACTCCACAGCGTGAGAATGGAGTTGCGAAAGAAGGAATAAAACTCTCAAAGAAGCAAAGAAGGACCATGTTAGTCAAGCAGGTCGCCTAAAAGATTTTGGGTGAAGCAATAAACACAACATGCTATACTCAAAATAGATGCATGATAAACAGACAGGCGGTGACAAAGACTCCTATGAGATTTGGACGGGGAGAAAGCCAAATGTTGCATATTTGAGAATATTTGGATGCAAATGCTTCATCCATAACAATGGCAAAGATAGTTTAAAGGCTTTTGATGCTAAAGGCGATGAAGGTATCTTCTTGGGATACTCGTTTGAAAGCAAAGCCTACAGAGTGCTCAACAAGAGGACAATGGTTACAGAAGAATCCATCCATGTGGTGTTTGATGAACCCAACGTAAATGGAGAAGACATTGAAGAGTCAACTGATGAGCTGAATCAACCAACCATGCAGAAGAGTCCCTATGTTGAAGCTGAAGCTGGAATTATAAATCCAGATGAAGATGAGATAGCTGAGTCTCAAAGACAGCTGGAAAATCTGCAGCTAAATGATGATGAGAGAGCTGATCAAAATGACACAGCTGCAAGACGACTGAATCTAGCTAATTTACTCCAACCTGATGTAAGATGGCTGAGAGACCATCCACCAGAACTAATCATTCGAGATGTAAGAGAAGGTGTGAAAACTAGATCCAGAACTCAACAAGAAGCAATGTTTACTTGCTTCATCTCACAAATAGAGCCAAAAGATATGTCACAAGCATTGGATGACACACATTGGATTCAAGCCATGCAAGAAGAGCTAAATCAGTTTGAGAGGAATAAAGTGTGGGAATTGGTTCAAAGACCTACCCATCAAAATGTTATTGGCACTAAATGGGTGTTCAGAAACAAGATGAATGAAGAAGGCTCTGTGGTGAGGAACAAAGCAAGATTAGTAGCCAAAGGGTATTGCCAAGAAGAAGGAATAGATTTTGATGAAACTTTTGCTCCTGTGGCAAGATTGGAAGCAATAAGAATGTTTCTTGCCTATGCAGCTCACAAGAACTTTATTGTATATCAAATGGATGTAAAGAGTGCATTCCTTAATGGGTTATTAGAAGAAGAAGTATATGTTGAACAACCTCCAGGATTTGAGTAGAAGACTCTTGGAGATAAGGTATACAAACTCAAAAAGGCTTTATATGGATTGAAACAGGCACCCAGAGCATGGTATGATACATTATCACAATTCCCGTCTGAGAACGGATTCACAAAAGGCAAAGTTGATAGAACACTCTTCAGAATTCAAGATGGGAAGAGTATACTGCTTGTTCAAATATATGTGGATGACATCATCTTTGGATCCACAAACAAAGAGCTGTGTGATAAATTCTCAAATCTCATGCAAAGCAAATTCGAAATGAGCATGATGGGAGAGCTGACATTCTTCCTTGGACTCCAAGTAAAACAGCTGAAGGATGGAACCTTCATAAGTCAGACAAAATACACGAGAGATTTAATGAAGAAATTTGGTATGGAAGAGAAGTCTTCGTGAAAATACCAATGAATACATCGATCAAAATGGATATGGATGCGGATGGCAAGCATGTAGATCAAACAAGATCTGAGCACTTATTGGATCATTGCTCTATCTCACAACAAGCAAAGCCGAGATCACCTTTGTTGTAGGTGTATGTGCAAGATTTCAATCGCCCCAAAAAGAAAGCCACTTGAGCGCAACCAAGAGAATCTTGAGATATTTGAAAGGAAGCCAAGAAGTTGGCTTATGGTATCCAAAGGAAGGTGGATTCAAGCTAATTGGCTATTCGGACTCGACCATCTTTGGTTGTAGAGTTGTGGAGGAAGAGTACCTCGAGGCACATGTCAAATGCTTGGAAATAGGCTAATTTCTGGTTTAGCAAGCAAAATTCAATAGCTACCTCCACGGTGAAAGAGAATACATAGGCTGGCAAAAAGCTGTTGTACTTAAAGTCTTATGGATGAGACAAAGTGAGAGACTATGAGGTTGAGGAAAAGGAAATTCCAATTATGTGTGATAACACAAGTGCAATTGCAATCACTCAAAATCTCGTGTTGCATTCAAGAACAAAGCACATTGATGTCGATATCACTTCATAAGAGATCATGTTGAAAAGAAGGACATCACCTTAGAATATATCTCAACTTATAAGCAATTAGTCTGACATATTCACAAAACCATTATGTGAATCAAGATTTGAAGAACTCAAACATGAATTGGGGTTAATTGGTGAGTTGACACTCGAGGAAGACTCAAAGAAAAGAGATGAAACACAAAAAGGTGAAAAAGAGCTAAACTCTTAAATCAGCTAAGTGAATCAGCCGTATCGGTGAATCAGCTGCATCGAGTTAGCTGACAACTGAGTATTTGTGTGCAAAGAGAGAATAGCTAAATCAGCTAAGGAATAAGCTGAGTCATTTATGAGCAAAGTGACAAAAACGCAGTCGTCTTTTACGAAGCGGGAATGTTTTTAAGAATGACGTTAGCATAATTATGACGTGTACAGTCAAAAGCTGCACACAAAGCTTATGATTGGATATAAATGCTGCCGCATTAAATACGAGAGATTAAAGGTTAATCGGCGTGCAAAATCTAAGCCGTTGATTTTGATCAAAATTTTAAAAAACCACCCGCACGTCCTTTCATGACCTTAAACCATTTCGTCCGATTCTCTCTCACTTTATCAAAACTGTTCATCTCTCTCAAAGGCAAAAGAAAGAAATTTTCTCTCAAAACCCTACAAATCCTCAAGTTCATTTTCTAAGTTTCGTTCGGTAAAACATCTAGAAATGGCATCTACTCATGATTTCGTCAAGCTGGGAAAGCAAATCCACACTGGGTCTACTGTGGATTTCGACGGCATGCTTAAATAGGGGTCCGACGACACCCTTGTGAAGAAGATAACACAGAAGCTGGAAAAATCTGGATTAAAACCATATTTGACGATGGAGTTTCCAATGACCTACGTGGAAGAGGTCGCGAGTTCACGTGAACGCTAAAGTTCACGATAAGGGCATCAAGTCCTGTTCATGGAAAAGAGTTCACCATTATCGCCAGGATCCGCGAACATCGCTTTGTTGCCGCAGAATGAGTGAGTCGGAGATTTATGAAGTCGATGTCGACTGGCCGCCGCTTGGAAGGAAGTAGCCAAGTCCGATCGCGGCCGCGAAAGTGGTCTATACAACTAATAAGAAGTCTTTGAAAGAGGACTACCACAAATTCTTTGGACATCGTTGCCAAATACATAGACATCAAATTTGGAAGCTTTGACCATTTGTCCAAAGCTAAGTTGATCGTGATGGTTGCGATCATAGAAGAAAAAAGGTGGTGAATGGTGAGTTTGTATACAACAAACTCGCGGGAATAAATCCTTCAAGGAGGATGGTACGTTTGGAGGTTCCCCGGGATACGACCTGGTGATTGGCGAATGATGGAAGTAAAAGAGTCCCTCTTCGACATGGAAAGGCGTTCCATGTAAACAAGAGGATGTTTCAATCAAACCTCTTGGCGCGACGTAAGAGAGCTTACGCTAAGAGGGCGTCACGAGTGAGGGGGAATCGGTGACCACTGAAAATACAACTGTCTCCTCTCCTCCAAAGAAGAAGGCTCTCCCGCAATGCAAGAAAAGATCTGCCTCTGCGCAAAGAAAGAAAAAGAAATCTGCACCTGCCCCAGCAAAAGTCACCTACCCCCTGGCCGTGTCTCCCCCCCGCAGCCCGCAGATGGAGAAGGAACTGTTAATCCCTTCTCTCGGTGATCAAGAAGAAGAGGATCGCCACAAAGGAAGGAAAGGCAATCGCTCTAAGACAAGCGAAGGCATTTACCTTCAACGAACCGGAGGAAGTGGAACTAGATGTCCTCCTGGTGAAAACAAAAAGAAGAAGAAGAATTTCCAAGCTCTCGAGCTTGAGAAGACAAATTGAGTCCGCCACTCGGCTAGAAAAGATACCGAGACGGGCTGGAGAAATAGAGTCTCCGGAAGTTATTGATGAAATAGCCAAGTCTGCTGAGGCCGATCAACAGAGGCAACTCGAAGACCCAGCTGTAGACAGAACAACTGAGGAACAAGGAATGGCTAAGACAACCGAATCACCTATTGACAGGATTGTGTCTCCGCCTGTAACAGAGGCTACTGAGGATGTCGAGCAGCGAAGTCTGCTACCCTTAATCCCTAGAAACAAGGGCCAGCAAGAGAATGATGAAGACGACATAATCATGTACTCTCCATTGTATCCAGACATCCAAAATTGTCTGCGGGAGTGGAGAAAATGGAAGCTGAGCCTATCCAGAGTGCAATTTGAAAGACCGAGTTCATTCTTTCAAGAAGAAGACCTCTTCAGGTTTCTTGAGGTTGACACAAAGATCTTTGCAAGCCCTTGACGAGGATAATTGTATCAATATCGCAGACTCGGAAAGAAAACGAATGGGCTAGAGCAGCTGAGGACGCAGAAGCACGTGAGAAGGCCAACATCTGCCCTCTCACTGGCACCACCGATCATGCATATCCTCACCTTGACGTCCTATCAGAAAGTGAAGAGGATCTGGACCCTACTGCTGCCACAGAAGAGTTGCAACTGCAGCAAGCAATGCAAGAATCCAAAATCCTACATGAGCGAAGGATGATGGAGGGACCAGGGGAGTCCTCCAAATCACAGTTGGAGATTGATCCTATGGGAGTGGTGCGATATATTGCCATGTTGTTCGCGCCACCACTTCCCGGCTCATTCGGAGGAAGGTGTTAAGGGAAGTGACGATGAAACTGGGATTGTGGGGACCCCAGTCGAGCCAACCCCTAATGAAGGTGTCTTTCCACCTGCCCCAACGGCTGAATACTCAATGGGAACAGCCGGGAGTCTGAAGACGAGTGACCACATTCCAAGTCACTTAGCTGGTGAGCCAGCTGAGGGGGAAACTCCCTCCACTGCAGCAAGGTTGGAGGATCTTTGCGGTGACTCCACAACGAATCTCGGAGGCGAAGTGGAGAAGGAACAACAATCGAATACACATCAAGTTGTCCCGACAAGTGCTCGAGCACGATTAAGACTATCTGGTGAAGTGCCAATCGCTCTCGAGCCAATGACGGCGATGCAATCGAGGCACGAGAATGAATCGCCCGGGAGTTAACACTGGCAATGAAAGTGCAATCCATGGAGTTGAGACTCTAGTGGATGTCACCTCGAAGACCCCAAGACAGTGACACCGTCGAAGGGATCGTCCAGTGCCTCATTGCGATTGAGACCGCAGGAGGTAATGAAGGCCAACGGGAGGTTGAGACTTCGGGGTAAAGAAAAAGCACGTAACATCCCTCCTACTATCATCGACCCATCCGAAAAAGGAGATAAGTGCTCTTCACGATTCTAGGATAATCCCGATGTAACCTTTCGGGATCCGAAGGTGAAGATGAAGCCGAGTCAACCCCTATTGCCGATCCAAAAGACTCAATTGACGATGTTCTTCCAACCACGAGCAAGTCGACCTTAAGACTACTCGCCAAACATTTAACTTTGATGATGAACCACCATGGAAATCTCATCATCGTCCGATGACGCTCGATATGGCCGGACCCGTCAACTCATGTGGAAAAACCGGTGAGACCGAAGAAGTCGTTAAAACATTGAGGCTCAAGAAGTCGGGTCAACTTCACAATAGACCCACGGTGAAACAGAGTCAATTGCGCAGCTCCCCAAGCCGCAGCAGATCGACTCCACCGGAGACTTCACGAGCACAAGTTGTCATTGAGCGCATTCTAGTTGCCCGTGATGATCCTTTTGTAGAATCATTTTCCTTCTCTCCGGAGGTACCGACCTCCCGAAGAATCAACTAGAGATCGAGAGCGCTTCCATAAACCCGATCCCGTTATTCCCACAGACACCATTGTTCCAAAGAAAGGCTATGACTTTGACGTTGCTTGGCCGCCACCGAGGCAACAATTTGAGGTTCGGGAAGTTTTCAAAGCCATATTTGCAGAGATTGAAAAGATGGAGAGGCACCAGGCCTCACTTTGGACATGAGGCCGATATGAGAGATGCAAACCTTGCTCGCCGTCTGCGAGGCATAATTGTCGAGGATCCGGAATGGTGGCAACAACGGCAGACAATGCGCGTGGAACAAGCTCGATATTTCAGGACATTGTTCAACAAGTTGCTAGTCCTGGCAAGGCCGAGAATGATGATGCAAAGACAAGAATGCAAGAGCACATCGAGCGAATGCATGAATCTCACACCATAGAGATACAAAGTGCTTGCGTGAATATAATAAGAAAGAGCTCCTGCGCATAGAGGAGAACATGGATCGAACGTTCACCTTCTCATGGCCGAGATGAAGTTGTAGCAGTGAATCCAATGCCACCCGCCCGAATTCCATGCAAAGATACTCCAAAGCCAGATTCGAAGCGTTAACTCAGCTATCAACCGCTTAGACTTAATGCTTGCTAGCTTGTTTCCAGGGGTTCCTCTCTCCTTTGATGATGCCAAAAAGGGGGAAGAGGAATACCAAAAGATGCTGAAGGGATCTGAAGCTGAAAAGGAGGACGAAAGCTTGTGAAGGGAAAGACAATCGAGGAAGTGAGAAGAGAGAAGAAAGGAAAATCTGTTGAGGGGGAAGGTTCGAAAGATGTGACCTTGATGATTGCTAAAATCCCCAACAAGGTCTTGTCACGGTGATATCATCAGCAAACTCCCGATGACTCGCCACTCCAACACTGCAAAGATTACCTATGGCCGAAAAAGAGAAAGACGATTGAAGCGAGGGGATGAAGGAAGTGGAAGGAAAGATGGATGCGAGTTATGAACATTTCGAAACAACATGGAGGCATTCCAAATGCGAGAGACACCTATGCTATTTCGATGCCTAACCGAGCCAAGATAAGATCGTTGATGAATTCAAGACGCCGATCCGAAGGTTACTTCGCATATATGTCCATGGCTCAAGCACGGGAGTTTTTCGGGAAAAAGGTCTCAAACTATGTGAATAAGCCGACAACAGACTACCGATCACTCGCTAGTCACTCATTTGGGAAAAAGAAGGCCCCAAGATAATACACGCCCAGGCGAGAGGAAGAAGCAGTGGTGGAGGAAGAGGTTTCAGACCTAGATCTCTGCCCAAAAACATTGAGTACATAGATCCAGACAAGAAAGGAGGGATCTATTGGGCTGGATTTGACGAAGTAGCCAACCTGCAAGTGGCTAAGAACAATGCTGAGTATGTGAAGAGAATTGAAGAGGAAAATAAAAGACAAACTCAGCTATGGGAGGAAAGACAAGAAAGACAGAGAAGAGATGAAGCTGCAAGAAAGGCGTATGAGAAAAGGAAGGCGGCTGAAGATGAGAAAAAGGTCAGAAGATGACAGAGCTGAAGAAGATGAAAGAAGGAGGCAGCGAAGGAGATGAAGTGTTGCTGCCCACCCCTTTATGTATTTTACTATGTAAATACATTTTTATGTAAGTCTTCTGTACATCGAACAAAATCGTTCAATTTCTATACTTGTGTAGATATAGAACAACATAGTTACTTTAAATTCTGTTTATGCTCTGATACACTATGTAAACAGTTGTGTAAAGAACAAGAATGTTATGATCAATAAAAGATTGATTCTACGCATACATTCCGTGATTCTCGCATTGTCATGACGTATCTTTTTGTTACTTTATTGTATGAATGTTTTAAGTTTTGGCATCATCAAAAAGGGGGAAATTGTTGGGAAATTAATTTTTAGATTTTGATGAATGCCATGTAAAACTTAGAATAGAAAGTTGGCACCCCATTTTTCTTTTGTAAATTGCATTGTAATAGATAAAATGGGTCGAGTGAGTCAAGTCGCCTATGCCCGAACATGCAAGAAGACAACTAGAGACTAGAAGGAAGACTCATTGCCCCGCAAGGGTGAGTGTGGCAAGGAAAGAGAAGACAGAAACTCGATTGAAGGTGCGGTGAGATACAACGGTGGGTGAAGTATCGTCAAGTCAACTCGCATACCAAGTGTAAATTTGAAATGACAAGAGTTATCCAATGATTGGAAGTCGACTCGAAGTCAATCGGGAAGTTAAGAAAATGCATCAAGACGAGATAATCGAAAGAGATCCGTTGTAGTAACTCAAGAGAATTACTTAAACAAGTAATACCTCCATCTTGCCTTTCTTGAAGTGCTCGCCCCGAGAAGCGTGCAAAAGGAATAAACAATGGGAAGCACCGTGGTTGTGTCGAACTCGAAAAGTCAAGAATCATTCATACGAGGAAGTGGCAATTCCAAGGACTGCAACAAGACAAGCCAACGACCACAAGTGTCTTTTAAAAATAAGCCTATCTCTTCAACGGACAAATTTTTAAAAGATCACTATAAATAGCTGAGGAATCACTCTGAGAGAAGGTTACCTGAACCACGAACTTTCAAGCTAACATTCGAACTGTAACAAAAAATATTATCAAGTCATTCAAATTCAATCCTCAAGCCTACATTACGAAGGAAATCAATCCAACACTCACATGTGAAGGAAAGACAACTTCTATCAGTTGAAGAGGAAACATTTGAAGAATCAAGGGGTTTACATTCCACGGAGGATTGTAGGAAGGTTCAAGGTCGAACCAGTCTCAAGTTTTTGGAGGGCTTCGTGATCAAATCCAAGAAGCTTGAGCAAGTGGGTGTAGTAGCAAAGCTGCCCCCTGTGAAGAAGTGAGTCGAGTCGCACGAGAAGCCAACGTGTGACCAAGGCATCTCGATCGAGTCCCAAAGGATCAAGTCACCGTGTGATCAAGACTTGTATCTCGGATTGTTAACCACTCGTATATTGATCAATACTTAGTGGATTCCTCCAGAGTTGGAGAAGAGAGGAGTAGAAGAATTACCCCATCTTCGAACCTCTATAAAAACTTATTGTGTCATTTACATTTCAAGATTACTTTAATTTCTGCATATTACTTTTATATCTGCTGATAAATTTGCTATCCAATTGATAATCAACAAAGTGCTAAAACCAAATATTAAAACAAACTTAACCAAATTCAAGGGTGTTAAGTCTTCCGCTGAAAACATATCACAGTCGAGTTAAGTCTTTAGTCAAAACAGCTGAGTTATTCTATCAACGGCTCGGTCAGTCCGTTGAGTGACTAACTCTCACGATTAACTAACTTAGCTGTCCATCAAGGACTCAGCTGTGAAGTATTAACTCTGAACATTTTAAAAAGGACTAAATCGAAAAGTTGGTAAGGTTTATTCAACCCCCCCTTCTAAACCTTACACTCACACCCCTTGTGACCTACAATAGCAATTTTTTATTTCCTTTATTTACTTTCAGAATCTTGTAGTTAATATTCTCGTATCTATTTAAGAAAAAGTTTTGGATTTATAATTAATACATATCTTATATTTTGGAAATTTTTATGAATATAATATTATTACAAATATATTTTCCGTAATTAATAAATAGTTCAAATTTTTTATTGTTATTTTATTGGTAAAAATTTGATTGCTATCAATTAAATATTGATTAATTTATCAACCAAAATATATTATGATTTATCCAAAATATTATAATCTAAAATCTCGTATTTTTGTAAAATCCCGTAATTTAGGAAAATCCCGTATGATTCATCCATAATATGTTATGATTCAGCCATAATATTTCCATAAATTGTATTATTAGAGTCAACGCAATTATATTCTACCATACCCATTGTGTGATTTACCGTCATAATTATAATTTTATTACCATCATAAATTCTTTTTAAATAACATGTCTAATTTAATTAGTCAATCATTTCATTAATTAGTCAATAATTTTATATATAATATAAATGCCTTCAATAAAATTTAAATTTACAAAATTTAGCGGAATATTGATATATTGAAATTGTTTTTTGCAAGATAACAATAATCGCCAAAACATATTAATAAAAACGTGTTTACTAATTTGGGGAGGTACTTTTAGGCGGGAAAAATTAAGCTTACTATTTATAAGTGGCTTGCTTATTTATATATATATATATATATATATATATATATATACATATATAGATATATGGCCAGCAATTCACTGAGTTTTCCTTTTTATTAATTGTCGCAAGTGGAAAGCGAATATGGTTTAATTAAAATAAAATAAAAAGTCAATATCTAATAATTTAATTAAATGTGGACGATTGTATTTAGATTCGTGGCTAAAATTTGATCCAGATCTTTCTAATTATACCGATACAATATTTAATTATCAAATTACAATTCCTAAATTAGATTGATAATCATACCAAATGGAAAGAGAGATAGTTAATGATTTATGTTAATTATTAAAATTAAAAATATATTGCGCCAACCATGCAAATATATATTTTTTAATTAAAAACATCGATATCGGCCTTGTTTGTTTATGTTTCCAATGGCCTATTTCTAATTTCCAACTATTCATAAAAATGGAATCATGTTTGTTTATAAATTTTCCAATAAAAATCATAATTTTCACTTACCATTTTTCATATGTATACAATATCTCAAACCTATAATTTCAATTGACAACCCTATACAATACCCTACATCACTAATCAATCATTATTCTCATCTTTTCATCTCATTATACATGTGGGACCCACCATTATCAACTATATCTACTTAAAATATTATTATTTTTAACTTTTATTTATTTAATGGGACCCACCACCCTAAATCTTACAAATATAATATTGTATGTTCAACCAATCTATTCAACTACTATCAACTTTTAAATTATTATATATATAAAATACTATTTCAAAACTACTCAGCCAAACATAATTCTAATTTTCACACAAAAGTCAATAAATTCTTAAAATTTATTTTCCAACACTAGAAATTGGAAATAGCCCATGAAAATATAACCATACAAGACCATCAATTTTCCTTTTTAGCATGTGCAAAAAAGGGAAAATAAAATTGAAAACATGTTTGTTTGTTATATATATATATATATATATATATATATATATAGGGATTGGTTCAAATGAGACCAATCCCTTTAGGTTAGTCCATAAGAACACTTATGGACTATTGATTTAAAATTTTGGATGGTGTAGATCATTTTAGTTAATTTAGGCTTATAAGAGTATAATTGTACTTTTATATTTAATAAGTTTTGTTAATTGGACAGTTATTAGCTATTTTTAAGGAAACATAATCCTACCTTTTCAGTTACCCAATTTTTAGGGAGGAAAAATTATCAACTTCAAGCGTTTTTTTTCAAAATTGATACTTCTTTCGCCATATTTGTGAACAATCATTTTACTGTATACTTAGTGTAGTGGACTTGTATACTTAGTCATGTTTTATTGTATACTTAGTTCATGGACTTGTATACTTAGTCATATTTTATTGTATATTTATTTCAGTGGATTTGTGTACTTGATTCAGTGGAATCATATTCTTAGTTATATAAGTAGTTTAGTAAGTAGTTTAGTGAATTTGTATACATAGTTCTGTGGATTTGTATACTTAGTTCAATATAATTGTATATTTAGTTATATAAGTAATTAAGTGGGATTGTGTATTTAGTTCAGTGTAATTGTATATTTAGTTAAATGTTTCTGTATAAGTAATATTTTAATGTATAGTTAGTTCAATGTAATTGTATATTTAGTTAAATGTTTCTGTATACTTAGTAATATTTTAATGTACATGTAGTTTAGTGTAATTGTATACTTAGTTAATTGTTTATGTATACTTAGTAATGTTTTAATGTATAGTTAATTAGTATAGTGTAATTGTATATTTTTCATTTATTGTTGCATGATTTTGTTGCCATATCTGAATAATTTGCAGGTTCGAATGGGAAATGAGAGAAAGGAAATGTGAATCGCTTGATAATGGGGACGTGATCAATACAAGATCACATCCCTAATTTTTTAGAAGCGGTTACTATATATAATTTGCTGGATTCCTATTTTACCCCCTACAATGTATATTTTCATATGAAAAACTGTATAGATTTATTTAGATCTTGGCCATTGATTTATGTTTTTGATGGTGTAGATTTGGTCCTATGATCTTACCTAGGAGGATGGTGTCACAGGATCCCATCCCTATATATATATACTAGTAATTCCACCCGTGCGTTGCACGCGTATCAGTATTTTAACATTATTAATTTGTAAGAAAACTATTTATTAACAATGAGTTGGTATTTATTACTTTATTTTAATAATAATATTCATATAAAGTAAATAAAAATAAGTATTTGTATATCAAAATTATATTTTTAATTATAAACCTAAATGTCAAATTCAGCTTGTTTATATTTATCTCTCAATATATGAATATTTCTATATTGGTATTATATTTGTCACTCTCTTTCTCACACACACTTTACCTATATACAAAAAAATCCATATGATACATATATTTCCATATTGAACTTGCATTGATGAAAAAAATAATACTTGACATTATTAATAAATAAAAATCTTCACAACATTGTATTAATAAATCTATTAACTCTCCATAAATAATGCCAATGAAGAAATGTGGTTTACAAATTACAAAAACTTACTTATATACAACATTTGTAGTTTTGTTGCTACATTTATTCTCATCATCACAAATTAGGATTTTTAAAACCTTACGATTAGTCACCCTGGATACAACAACGTAAATTGACCATGGTCAATATCGGCTTTTTCAAAAGAAGTCCAACATGAGAGAGAGATTGTCCTTGACTTTTGTTGATAGTCATCGCATATGAAACAATCAAAGGAAATTGTCTTCGTTGGAACTTGAAAGCGCAACCTCCAAAGGGTTGGTCCGAGCTATTTGGATTGTTGTATCTCATAATATCTTTAGGTGATGTATCCAAAGCTTCAAAACAATGTTTATGCATCATGGGGGCTTCATCCCAAACTATCAACCTAGCTTGTCATCAACTAGTTCACACCTCTCACCACCGCGATTTCCGAATCGAATATCTCCGCCATCCACTCTTTTCTCACGGCGCGGTGGACCAACTCGCAGAGATCTACGTTTGTTGATCCACGACGCGGGTCGCGGGAATCCTCCAGTCGAAGCTCGAGAAGCGGCAAAATCGTAGCTCCGCACGTCGGATCTTAGTTAAATTGGTAATATTTTAGATTTATCATTTATCAATATGTCCTTATTTTTAATTTTGATTCCTTCACCCATAAAGAATTTATGACTTTTACTGATAATAAATACATGCAACTCATTTTGATAAACTAATTATATTAAACAACTACTTAAAAAATTATATTAAACAACAAGAGTAACAACTATATAAATTTATGAACTTTCAAATGATATTACTGAAAAAGAGAATAGAAATTGGGGTTTTTCAACAAAAAATTATGATTTCCAAAAAATGTTACACATTTGGGGTGAATTTTGAGGTTTTTAAAAATTTAAAGTGGGTTGTTAATCGAATTCACGACTCAAGATGAGTCGTTAACTCAATTAACGACCGGAAGTTTTTTTATTTTTAAAAATTGATTCCAGTCGTGAGATCAATTCACGACTGGGACACCGCACAAGCACCACATTTTGCAACTTTATTCTTTGTTTTTCTTTTAATTGGTGGGCCTAATTTTAGAAATTGTAGAGTTCCACCAAAATCAAGATAAGTGAGTAGCTCTTTCTAAAAGGGTTGATGTTGGTTAATAAAATGATTAGTTAATGGTAACTCTTTGATTTTATTTTTATGCACAAAAACTCAAATTTCTATGAAAAATAAATTTATTATCAACTCTATATACTAAAACACATGGTTGAAGAAATCGCTAGGCGCTAGTCGAACGACAAATCCAGCGCCAGGCGGCGCCTTTAGAAACAACACTATTTTTCTATTTTTTTCATTTTTTCTTATTTTTTACCGATTTTCGGCCGATTTTCTCCGCCTGACCGCCTTTGGCCCGTTTTTTTTTTTGGCCACGAAGGAAAGCACCTAGCTCCGATTTGGTGCCGCCTAGGGCCGATTTTCAATGAAAATGATTTTTTTGACCTATTTAGACAAAATCGAATCGGCCTAGAGGCGCCTAGCGCCTAGTTTACAAAGATGATTATGTGCTCATACTTTTTGATTCCTTTTACTGATATTAACTTTATTTAATTTAATAGTTAATTTGATTATTTAAAATAGATTATACACATAGAATAGATTGCCCAAAAAAATAGATTATGTAGATAGAATCATTGATTTTGAATTTAATGTTATATTTTAGATTATACATGGATAAATTCTCTGTTAGTAAATACGCGTATCGTACCCGTATAGTACCCATACATACGAATAATTGAAAAATACTTCCGTTTCCCGTAAAAATTTTGAAGCAGCGTTAAATACTCCGTACTTTTCAAATAAAACGTATATTCGTATTATAGTTATCCGTAAAATACTTGACGAATAAAACTTTATTTTAATATTTTTTTAATATTTAAATAAATCAAAAAATAATTAAAAAATCATTTATAAGTATTATTACAATATTATAGAATAATAAATAAGAATATTAATAATATATAAGTATAGTAATTATTATATATAACTATCTTGGATTTATGATAAGTTATAATTTAATATAATATAAACCAATATATTAAGTTTTATATAATCTAAGTATAAATACAATTCACTTAAAAATCACTAACTATTATTAAATAATTATTTTTAATTTGTGTTATAATTTAAAGTAAATTAATTAAGTACCTAAAATTAATTTTAATATAATCTAAACATAAGTATGAATTACAATCTACGTAAATATATTGTAAAAATAAACTGTATTATTACTCCATAACAATTATTTTATATTCGTATTAAACCCATATGTCTACGGATCCGTATATTAAATATTTTCGTATTTTTTGCCGATTGTTTCACCGTAACTTTCAAAAAATATTCATAATATACTTGTACGTACTAAATAACGAACTTTTTCCGTCCCGAATTTAACTAACATAAGATAAATGTGAAGCCGGTATGTGAATTTAGGATAATAAGGAATTGACACATATATCAGAGTAGTAAGGTGCATGATGACATGTGACATATTTATTTTTGTTTTAGTATATATGATTGATAATAAATTTAATTTTCATAGAAAAGTGAGTTTTTGTGTATAAAAATAATATAAAGAGCTATATCCATTAACTAATCATTTTATTAACCAACATAAACCCTTTTAGAAAGAGCTGCTCTCTTAGTCTTGGTTTTGGTGTAATTCTACAATTTCTAAAATTAGGCCCACCAATTAAAAGAGAAACAAAGAATAAAGTTACAAAAGATGGTGCTTGTGCGGCGTGCCCAGTCGTGATTTGATCTCACGACTGGAATCAATTATTTAAAAAAAAATAAAAAAAATTTCATCGTTAATAGAGTTAACGACTCATCTTGATCGTTACTCGATTCACGACCCACTTTAAATTTTTAAAAACCTCAAAATTCACCCAAATGTGTAACATTTTTTGGAAATTACAATTTTCTGTTAAAAAACCCTAGAAATCGTATCATTGCTCTCTATGTTTGTTCTCTGTCATTTATTTCTAATAATTGTAGACCCCGTGAGTTTTGGCATTCTGATCAACAATGCGGATTACTAATCAATCGAAAGAGATTGTAAAACCCGATGCAAAGTTTTATAGATTAAAAAAATAATTATGCTTTGAGCAGTTAAGAGAAAAAACAATTAGTACTTATAACTTGATCAATTGAATTCAATAGAAAGAAGTCAACGTCCAATTGAAACATAAAAATCAATGGTAAAAGATACATAAAATATTATCATAAATATTTCGTGGAATATAATTCATCCATTTTAACTTTCCGTATTGAGAAATAAAGAAAGTTTTAATTGACCCCGATTTACATACCATTTACAATATTTTCCTAATCTAAAATATCACCGAATATAAGAATTAAAAAGATTGGATATTTTTTTGTTTCGGAATCCAAATTTTTATATAATATTTTTCTAATTTAATATTGCTTATAATATTTTTCTAGTTTATATTCATACATAATTTAGGAATATAGTAAAAGTCAACAACCAATTAGTGTATAAAAATCAAAGCTATATATAGTTTTTAAAAAGTATATACGTTCACTACTATGTTTCTTTTAAACATAAAAATGGACGATTATATATAGTTTTAAAAAATGATATACATTAACTACTATAGATATAACTATATATATAGATATACATACGTTAACTACTATAGATTAGATATCACTGCTATCATTTTTAAAATCTTATGGCGATAATCTTTTAAATTAGATAGTCTTTGATATCACTGCTATCATTTTTTAAAATCGTATGACGATAATGCATCTTTGTAATGATGATGACTTTGTTAAAATCCAAATTTATAGTTGTCTAAAATGATAGGAATATTGATAATGTCACGCCCCAAACGGGACGCCACGACGATCCACAACTTAAATACGAATAACCAAACAGTCTAGACGAATATCATCGAGAACCCAATGAAACAGAGTCAATAGCAGCGGAATAAATAACAAGTACAATTACAACTTACAGTCCACAATATCCATAGTCCAAATTACATCCCCGATATGATCTAAAGATAATAACTTAAAAGTCAAAGGGTCCTACGCCCTTCAGTTACAAACCAGAATGAAAAAAAATATAAGAGTCCAACAACAAACACAAGAAAAGAGTCCAACAACAACAACAAGAAGTAGTAAGTCCAACAAAGAAATAATAGTAACAAGTCCAACGACATCAACAACAAAAGATAGTAAATCCAACAAGCGGGGTACAAGGGCTCAATCGTGGTCGGTTCAAAGATCTTCAACGAAGTCCTCATCTAAGGTTAGAAAAGCGGTGGGGATGAGACAAATCTCAGTGGATGGGTGATCGTGTGTGCAAGTGTGGCGATATATATAGTTAATGCGAGAAAACAGTTATATGAAAACGCGTGAGTATGATGCATGAATTCACACACACCATCCAAGCGTCGTGATAAATATATTTAAGTAATATACTTATATTCAAGAAAACGATTCATGGTCACACAGCACTATGTGATTGATCGAAGACAGGTAGGATTGATCTTTGAAATGTAACGCCAATCCCATGCAAGGCAAATAATGGTTGCGTCACGGATTTGTAGCGCCAACCAATGCAAAACAAGTAGCGGTTTGCGCACGGATGTGTAGCGCCAACCAAACGGGTCCGATAACTCGGAATCGTGTGGATCGGATAGCGATTCCTTCGCGTTCTTCCTTGTAACTCCCCAGGCAAGATGGTCCAAGACCGGTCACCTTATCGCTCCATAGGCAAAGAGAAAATCCACAATGGAGCTTGCAAGGCTCTGATCTGTCATAATCATGATTATACCTCGAAAGTACTATGACCCGCTTCCTTGGACACTCCATCCCTCGGATTCATGGATTAGGGACGATGGGGCGGGAAGAGTGGAATAGCAGAGCGCCCAATTCCATCCCCGATGTATCTATTCCGACTGTGAGCTCGACACACCAAGTTGACTCAGGCAGGAAAGTAAATACAAGTACAGGCAGTCAACCAGGCAGTCGAGTATGATTGATTCAGGGAAGCAGTTCAGGAATTTTTTTGAAAATTCACGAGTAGCAATATGGCGTTGGTGGATTTATTTGGATGAAGATGATTATCGGAAGGATAAGCAATCTTCGATATCTTGAAAGATGAGGTGGAACATAAGTCCCGTTATAGATTCAAAACCGCAAGACGAGGAAGTCGCCCCGCGATTAGGTATTAATCGGTTGAATCGATCCGATAAGTCAAGGGTTTTGAGAAAATAAAATACCTTAATTAAATCTCCTAGTCAGAGGGTCCAGGGCTATTTTATTAAAAGGGAAAATAATTTGAGTTAGGTCCTATATAAAAGAAAATTTACAATTTAGCCCCATTTTGTAAAAACCAAAACTTTTGGGGTTAAAAATTGAATAAATAAATATCCCGACCTTGAAAAATTATGATGTCAGTTCCTAAATTCTCCAAATTGTCCACAGATTCATGTTTTTAAAGTTTTGAGGTCCAGTTTTTATAAAATTCTCACATTGGCCCCAAATTTGTAAAAATTGCCAATTCGGACCTTTAGTTTAAAATAATCGAAACTCACAAACCGGAAGGGCTTTTAATGTGATTCCAGTTGAAAAATGTCACTAAGGTTAGTAGGATATTGGGACAAAAGCAGTTTTTAAAAGAAATAAGTGTAGGTCCTTTAACGTTTGAAAATATCATTTTTGTCCCATTTTGAAATAATTGCCTTTAAGGCTTTTAGGGGTCCAATTGTTATGAAATTTGAACCTTGGGTCCAAAATATAATTAATTTATAGTTAAGTTGATATTTCCAGGTGCATGGGCTGCATAAATCCTGGAAATTTCATTTGGGTCCTCAAGTTTAGTATTTTACACTTTACTCCCTCAATTTTAGAAATATTACTTTCCAAGCCCTAAACACTTGGATTTTTGGAATACATTTAAAATGTGTCATTTCCAGTACCTTAAGAGTAAAAATTTCAAATTTTAAATTTAAGGTCTGGTACAGTTTCAAAATTTGCAAAGTAGCCCTTAAACTTTCAAAATTTTACAATCTAGTCCTTGGGCTTTTAAAGGTTGATTTTATTTATCTTAAAACTCTTAAAACTTTATTAAAATGTCCAAAAGTCATTTTTGAACCTGAGTACAGTCCCAAAATTCAAAATTTGCAGAGGGGTCCTTTAACTTTTATTTTCTTGCAATTTAGTCCACCAATTTTTCATTTTGGCATTTTAAGTCCAAAATTGAAATTTAATCAAATATGCTCGACTTTTCCAGGTTATAAGTCATCCAAAATATGGATTTCAAAGATCATACACATGCATGTCCAATACATACAAGAATTCATGAAATAGAACATTAAAGTGTACATGCATGCAACTAAACTTCAATAAATAGCAATTTTGAGCAACTCTTGAGAATTTTCATGATTTGATACATAAAATTGACATGCAATACATAGATTATATATCTCAAGGCTCATGATCAAAATTCTACATGCAATTTAATAAAAACACCTAGAAGTTGGAAAGTATTTTTCCACCCACCTTAAATTGGAAAGTTGTGAAATAAAAAGGGAAAATTTCACAACTTTGGATGAGGTCACTTAGGTCAGCCCCTAAGTCAAGAAATATCAAAAATTTGGAGTTAGAAAAATGAGAGAAAAATTAAGGAGAAATAGAAGGAGATAAGGAAATTGGAAAGACTACACTTTACCTTGTGTAGTAGGTGATTTGAAACTAGTTGAAGCTTCAAATTTGGAAATTTTGGTTCAACTCCAAAATCACCTAAGGTCAGCCCCTATTTCTCAAAAATGAAAAAGGGGTGTTAAAATTTAAAAAGAATAGGAAGAAGAAGAAAGAAGGGCTCTAGTGTCCAATTCTTACCTTGTAGTCCAAATTTCTCTACTAGTTCTTCTTTAAGTCTTCAAGTTTCACCACCATGCATGCATGTCTCCAAGTGGTCTTCTAAGTACCTCAAAACCCAAAATTCAAGCTTATATTAAAAAGAGAAAGTGATGAGTAGTAAGAATTTAAGTTGAATTGAGGAGTGAAATTTCTTACCTTAAGATAGGGGGTGTTCGAGTTTTTTGGTGTTTAAGTGGCAAGATTGTTTGTTTTGGTTTAGATGTTTGAAGAAAGAAAGTATGTTTGATGTTAGGAAGAAGATGTTCTTGAAGGTTTGAAAGTAGGCTTGAAGATGTGAAGAACTTGTGTTTGAATATTTGAAGATGTGAAGGAGTGGTACTTGAAGATATGAAGAACTTATGTTGAAGATTTGAAGATGTGAAGAGTTGGTGTTTGAAGGTTTGAAGATGTGAATGATTTTGTGTTTGAAGATTTGAAGATGTGAAGGATTTTTAGAGAGAGTTTAGAGAGAAGTTGGAGAAAAGGCTTGAGAATTAAAATGTGTTGGATGAAAAATGATTTTTTTTTGTGTAAAAATGCCATTATGGCCGTCCAAATGGGAGAGGGAGAGGAATTTTTTGATTAATTTTGTGTCTTGCAAATTGTCTCTTGTATGGTGACAATTAGACTAGTCAAAGTATGGGCAAAGTATGGAAAGAGAAGGAATGTTGGGAAGACTCCATCATGTTGGGAAAAATAGTAATAAAGAATTGATGTATAAGATGATGTGTATAATGTTTGATTTAATGGTATAATTATACACAAGATGACTAATATAAGGTGTACATGTACAAGAGTTGGATGATATTTCTCCTCCAAAAATCAACACTAATGCCGTCCACTATAGGGGTATTATGGTAATTCCATATATTTTTTTTTGTCCCAAATTTGATGATAATAGATGAAATATATCAATCTCCAAAATAATTAGTGATTTCCTTGATCACTTATAAGTCTCACGATCACTTAATCTAAATCAAAATCTTATTTCTATAAGGTAAAAGTCTCTAAAATTCTAAGGTGACTAATAAATACAAAAATAGTAATAATGATAAGTCAAGTGATCATAAATGTGAAATAGAATTAATAAAGATCATGATCACAAGTAATTAAATAAAATGAAATAAAATACAAAATATATATTATTAATAATTAGCCGTCAAAGTGACGCGGTAAAATAGTCGATCAAATACATATACGACAATAAGAATCAATTATATGTTCGAAAAATCGGGGCTTCACGGATAATGATGCATATATATTATTATGAGTAACAGGGGAATGTAACAATGCAATAATAATTACTTAAAAAGCAACAACATCGAAATTTCTATCAAGAATAACACTAAAAATGAAAACGGAATAAAAAAAAAAAAAAAACTTAAAATCTACAATATATGAAATGTAACAGAAAATAACAGAAAATAAAAAAATATTTTGTATATAAAAAAGTGGGGGTGCCTTGAAATAAATTGAGATTCGATCGATAAAGCGACAATTAAGACACAAATGATAGAAGGTACACCACTATAACGTAACACTGCACATGAGCTACTCTTAATTTAGCCACCTAAATATATCATCATTTGTAATTAGTGGACAACCATATATAGTTGTTGGCTACTGAAATCAGAACAATAATACAATATAAACAATAAAAACAATATTAAAGCGTCAATAATTACGTAAAATACAACGAATTTAACAAAAAATATATTAATATGAGGAATAATACAAAAAACAAACAAATCATAGAAAATAAACTTAAAAAAATACAACAAAACTATCAAAAAAAAAAAAAGAAACTCGCCAAATCTTTTCCGTACAAATCTACAATATAGTGTATATAAAAATCCTTCCTTATTGCAGTATTCGAGTTCAATACTGTCAGTGTTGGCGGGACACTTGATGAAAACGGAAATAGAGGGGAACGTGAAGATGAAGCCATATATGTTGTTTAGTCTTCGAATTTAGGATCAACAATATGAGAAAAAGTGATGAAGATATGTAGAAGAACAATAAAAGTGATGAAGATATGTTTTGAAACAAATAAAGTTATGAAGATATGTAAAAGAATTGAAAGAACTGACGTTTAATTAGCTTTAGTTCATATAATTATGGTGGAAAAAAATTACCATTTATAATACACGTCTTATAATACAATGATATTTAATTATACTACAATGATCTTCTTATAATACATTCCTAATATAAGAATATATAATAATTACCATTTATAATTTGTAATAATTACCATTTATAATTTATTATAATTACCATTTATAAAGTTTAGAATTCTTTCCTAATATAATAAGTAGAAAGAGCGGGAAATTTTTTTTCCGGACTTCTGCTATTGTATATATATAAATATGGAATACAATTCATAATCTTTTCCTAATTTATGAACAAAAGAATATTGACTTTAAATATCATTGACTATTTACCATTTTTTATAAACAATTATTATTGTAATTTGTGTATCTAATCTTTGACTATATTATATCCATATATATTAATATCAATATTAATGTTCATGATTATTATTCAATATAGATTGCAAGATATACATTTAGGATTTTGCAGTAAAATAATTTCCAAATTTATGAAGTAAAAATGGGCGGGAAATTTTGGACCAAACTTCTGCTATTATATATATATATATATATATATATAGATTATTGGAAGATCTGCATGAACACTTCCAAAATCCAGATTATTTGTTTTTCTTTGATATTTTATCTCATAGGGAGGGGATCCTGTGAGACCACCCTCCTAGGTTAGTCCATAGGACTAAATCTACACCATCCAAATAGTAAATCAATGGCCAAGATATATTACAATATATAAACATTTCATAAGTAAGTATACAACAGAAGGGATAAAATAGGAATCCAGGAAATTAAATATAGTAACCGCTTCCTAAAAATTAGGGACGTGATTTTGTATTGA
Source organism: Rehmannia glutinosa (assembly GCA_016081115.2). Taxonomy (NCBI): domain Eukaryota; kingdom Viridiplantae; phylum Streptophyta; class Magnoliopsida; order Lamiales; family Orobanchaceae; genus Rehmannia; species Rehmannia glutinosa. The sequence goes on from JABTTQ020001943.1 coordinate 155,999, forward strand.
TCACGTCCCCATAATCAAGCGATTCACCTTTCCTTTCTCTCTCTTTCCATTCGAACCTGCAAATTATTCAAATATGGCAACAAAATCGTGCAATAATTAATGAAAAGTATACAATTACACTAAACTAACTATACATTAAAACATTACTAAGTATACATAAACAATTAACTAAGTATACAATTACACTAAACTACCTGTACATTAAAACTTTACTAAGTATACAGAAATATTTAACTAAGTATATAATTACATTAAACTAACTATAAATTAAAATAATACTAAGTATACAGAAACATTTAACTAAGTATACAATTACACTGAATTACTTATACAACCAAGTATACAATTCCATTGAACTAAGTATACAAATCCACATAACTAAGTATACAAATTCACTAAACTACTTATATAACTAAGAATACGATTCCCTTTGAACCATGTATACAAATCCACTGAATTAAATATACAATAAAACATGACTAAGTATACAAGTCCACTTTGAACTAAGTATACAATAAAACGATGTTCACAAATATGGCGGAAAGAAGTATCAATTTTGAAAAAAACGATTGAAGTTGATGATTTTTCCTCCCTAAAAATCGGGTAACTGAAAAGGTAATTTCCTTAAAAATAGCTAATAACCATCCAATTAACATAACTAATTAAATATAAAAGTACAGTTGATGATTTATTTAGTATTTCATTTGATATTTTATTTCATAAATAAATGTCAATTTATAAAATATTTTTAAACATATATTTAATGCAAACTTCACATACTAAATGTGTATTTTTTTAAACAACTACGAAATAGAATATTAAGTTAAAACAGTACTTGTTACGTATTTTTGGATAGTATCTAGCAAAGTAGTACCATTATGAGAACTACGTGACTTGACTTTACGTGTCAAGTGGAGTTAAAAATCTTATTTTGAATTAGCAACGAATATTATTTAAAAAGTAACGAAGATAAATGATTTTTTGAAATTTTATCAACTTATATGAAAACTTATTCGAGTATAATAATTTGGTTTCTCATTTTAAATGCGTGTGTACTTTTGACAAACATATATATATAGGATATGGATCAAATAGGTCCTCTACTTGGGGTGAGTCCATGGGGACACATCCTAACCATAGATCAACAATTTTGGGTGGTCCATATTTTTAGGGCTTTTTATATTTATTTTTGTTTGACAATTAAAAAGGGTAGAGTGGTAATTTGGCACTTTAGAATCAGTTACTAAGATTTTATTCCCTCTTTCACGCGATTTCACCCACTCTTCACGCACACTCTCTCTCCAGCGTTTCAGTTTCAAAAAAAATTGTTTGTTGCTTATGTAGTATAGGATTGTTGCTTATGACTTGCTTATGCGATTAATGTATCCGTGATGCATGTGTAGTGTATATTCGTTGCTTATGTAGTATAGAATTGCTTATGTAGTATGAGTTTGTTGCTTATGACTTGCTTATGTAGTTAATGTATATGTGGTGCATACGTAATATATATTCGTTGCTTATGTAGTATAGACTTATTTGCTTATGTAGTATGAGTTTGTTGCTTATGTAGTTAATGCAATTGTGGTGCATACATAGTGTATATTCGTTGCTTATGTAGTATATGCTTGTTGCTTATGTAATATGTGTTTGTTGCTTATGTAATATGGGTTTGTTGCTTATGACTTGCTTATGTAGTTAATGTATTCATGGTGCATACGTAGTATATATTCGTTGCTTATGTAGTATAGACTTATTGCTTATGTAGTATGGATTTCTTGCTCATGACTTGCTTATGTAGTTAATGTATCTAAAAGCACCATGACACATCTATACAATCAACAAATTACATCTTCATAAGCAACCTTCGAACTGTAGTTGAGTTTTAGCAACTATGGCGAATTGTATGCAACTTTTTTCAACCCCTGGTAATGCGTTGAAGAATAAAGATGAAGAATTTCTCACAATAGTGCATTGAAGAAGAAGGAGGAGGATTGTTACGTGATTTTGTTTTGAGATTTGGAAGGATTGCGTGAATCCCATGAATACGTGAATCCCGTGAATATTGCTTTGAGAAGATGACTAATTTACCCCTGTGTTTAATTAATTAGCTTGTAATTGGTAATTTTGCCTCTTAAATCACAGCCCTTGAAAAAATTAGATATATGGCTAGGATTGGTCCCTATGGACTTACCCTATGAAGTGGTCTCATATAACCTCTCCCTATATATATATATTTGAAAAAGAGGACATTATCACATGTTTTATAATTTGAGTGCTATATATATATATATATATATATCATTATGTTTAATGTGCAATGCCACAATTAAGGTTGATGATCTACGAGTTTTAATGTGCTTTTGTTTTCCACTATTTGCTCGAAGCAAATAGTATAGCTGCACTAATCAATGATGCTTTTGTGTAGGTAGATCTTATACGGGAAATTTTTTAAGTACCTACTATGGATAGTGGGTACTTTTTTCTATCCACCAACACAACAAAACTCTTTTCTACCTAAATTGTGAAATTGCCCCTCCTTTAAGTTGGAGTTTTTTGAATTTTGTAACTGAAGTAAAGATTATACCCATTGAAAACCGTATAACCCCATTGGAAACCGTATACAACCTCCACCCCATGTACATATACACACACTCCAAGACAAAAATACAAAAAGAAAAAAAAAACAAAAGAAAACAAGAAGACATTTCGTGCAAATTGAACAAAACCATATCGTGAAAAAAGAAAGAAAAGAAAGAAAAGTCATGGCTTCCACCGAAGAGTCATTTGTCGCCGCTCCGCCATCGCGCACCATGGAATAGGCGACGGACCATTCTCTCTCTGCTCGACGAGGGTTAGGGTTTTTTCTCCTTTTTAGATGTTTCAAAATCTTTGGATATAATGTTGGATTTTAGTTCGAAAATGATTGTCCATGACTATATATGTTAGTTCTTGGTGTATTTACTTGATAATGAGCATGAATGGTGTTTTGTTGAAGTTTGGGTGTAAGAGTTTGTATTTTGGTTAGGAGTCGAAAATAGGTTTGCTTTATCGATTCATGTTCGCACGATATGATGTAGAAGCGAACAACCACGATTGGTACAATATTGGCGCGATATGGCCAATATCGTGTCAATACCATGCTTTTTGGGCACAATTGTGGTTTAAAATCGCCACGTCAATAACCCGTATTGTGCCATTATGCACAAGATATAGATTGTGGCGTGGCATATATTTTAAATCTATATCGTGCACCTTGAGCACGATATGACACTTGCCACTATGTACACGATATATGTTTATTATGTGCCACAAATATTAACATGATATAGTATTACGTGCCACATATCGTGCCACATAACAAGCCGTATCGTGCCTTATCGTGCCCTAAATAGTCCATATCGTGCCACTTACTGTCTGTCTTGCTTAATTGTTGTCCTATGAGTTTATTACTACATTTCTTCACTTTTTCACCAATTCCTCTTGTTAAATTGCTATTAATTCTTGTTGTAGCTTTTCCATGTGGAAGAAGCATCTTATCATCGAGAGAGGGCCCAAATTGTAGGGTAAGTTGAGTATAATTCAAGATATCAAAAACAGTTGCAAGATACCGGTGGTGGTGTATATGAGGAGTTTAGAGACTCGATTTTCGGATACTTTTTGGATTTCGTCAACGGCCAGTTGTTGTAACATTGCCCCCATGTATTGGTAGCAATGGAGCTGCGTATGTCGGATGCTCGAATCGGAGTGTTGGTTCCACGTCGGAGAGCGAGTATTAGATTCTCCCGGCGTGAGTTTGCCATGGTCTCGGATTGAGGTTTTGGGGTCCACATTTAACCCTAACCATGTTGTTGAGCCTCCGAGAGATCGGTATTTATCGGCGATATTGGTTTAAGGGTGATCGTGTTACCGCTAAGGATCTACACGTTTATTTTCGATGGCATCTTTCTGTGAGTCACCGATTCCCTAAAGGTGGCGAAGGTGTTATTTCCATTTACATGCTTCTATGTTTCGATGGCGGCAAGCTGCGGTGGAGCGTTAGCTATGGTTTTTGATCGAGACACCGCACGAGTGGGAGACTTTTCCTAGGAGGATGTACTCATTTCAGATACGGTACATTATCTTTAGAATGCGAATGATGTTCTCGCTGGTCGACTCTTTGGGAGGCTACGATATCGCCCACCTAGTTATCATTTTACGGTCCCACGTATCTCTTGGCTGATGCACGTATATTTATTTTCTTTATTGTACATGTAATTAATTTTTTTAAATATTTAAAAAATCTTATTTTGTCATTTATCAATGTTCGACAGATTTAGGCATTAGGCGATACCTCGTCTAGGTGATATTTGTCTACTCAGTATCCAGACAACCGGATGGTTCCAGAAGACCATGGTTTACATGGTTGATTTTTTATTTGACCCGGTATACATTCTAACATTGTTTACTTTTTTTAAGTTTTAAATATATATATATATATATATATATATATATATATATGATCATATGTGGCAAGCCCCTTAATATGTGGCGGTGTGAATGATCTAACCGTTAACATGTTTAATCCAAGGGCTTGATTTTTTTCGATTTTTTTTTTAAAATTGAAATCATCCCATTTAAGGGCAAAATAGATAAATTACAAACATTAAGTAACGTCCAATTTGGTAACTCCCCAACAATTTCCTATTTTTTTGGGATTCAATCACGAAATCACCCGCAGCCTCTTTGGTGCAGTATTTTCTCCAAAAATTCTAAAGATTTTTCCCCCACAAACACCCACTCTCACGCGTCCCAGCAACTTCATCTCTCCCAAAATTCTCTCTCACACACGCCGGGAGCACAACCTTTCTCTGCAAAAATCGATTCTTTGATGGTATTTTCTCCAAAATATTTTAAAAATTTCTTCCCCCCACAAACACCCACTCTCACACAGCTCCAGTAACTTCATCCCTCACAAAATTCCCTCTCACACACGTTTGGAGCACAACTTTCCTCTGCCAAAAATCGAGCTGAGGTTTTCTTTTGTTTGAGGCGGAACTCGATTAGGCTTTGAATCTCCAATAAACACGTAAATCTACATTAAGGTAAGACTCTTTTTACATTTTTTCGATTTTTGGTTATTTAGGTCACAGTCAAAGGGTTTTTACCAGTTCATACAACATATTTTATATCAATTGAATTAGTATAGTTCATGCGCACTGTGTAATGTTTTCATAGATGTTTCTCACTTCCACGTTAAATGGCACGAGGAAACAGGAAGAGACCTACATCCCTAGGGCCGAGCGAGGGTGCAGTGATAGTAATCGAGCCAGGAGGTCAAAGACCACAAAATCGCTTTGAAAGCCTCGATGCCCAAAGCGAGGAGAAGATCAGGTGCCCAAACCGAGAAAATTGTAGCTTATATTTTTTTTGGCCCATTTTGTTTTATTGTACCCGTGGAAATAAATTGATGAAAACTTAGCTATAAGTTGGTATACATTTAGTAAATAGTTGGTATACAATTAGTTCAGTTGTTTTTATTTTAATTGTGGATATGAATTGATGAAAACTTATCTATAAAATAGTATACAGTCAGGCAATTGTTGGTATACGTTAGTTTCTATGCGACCGTTTGCATCCTTTTTCTTTTTTGGTTGACTTGTTTGATGCTAACATCATTTGTTTTGGCAATTTTATTTTATGTGTTTTTGATTGGATCTATTCTCGATATTTGCAAGCAAGTGGGTGTTATCGGGCGAGTGCATAATATTGAAAAATGCATATTTGTACACCAAATCGAGTTAAATGTATACACAAAATAATTTTGAAAATATACAATATTGTCGATATTAGTATACAATATTCTCAATTAAACATCTAACAATGCACTCTTTGAATACTTATATTATCACCAAATATTGGACAATTATATACCAAAATATAATTTAGGATCACAGTAATGGAATTATTTTATACCATATTTTTATGGTTATAAAGCACCAAAGTCTGCATATGTATACACCAAAATATGCTTCCAATGTACAGAATTGTCAATATTTTTATACCAACTTAAGTACCAGTGTTTAGTCTGAAATAAACATCCAAACACGCCATATTTCATGTTATATTAACACCAAAATATGCATATCTATACACAAAATAATGCGTCCAGAGCATAATATTATAAATATTTGTACACCAAAATATTGCGTCAATGAAGAGTGAGAATCCATTTTTTTTCCTCACTATTAGGCGTATCTGTTATGGAAATCTGATATTGAATATATCCCTTGATTTTAGGAAAGTAAATATGGTATTATTTTTACACCATCTTGATAGTTACCGATTAGCACCAAAATATGCATATCTATACACGAAATAATGCGTCCAGAGCACAATATTATAAACATTTGTACACCAAAATATTGCGTCAATGAAGAGTGAGAATCAATTTTTTTTCCTCATTATTAGGCGTATCTGTTATGGAAATCTGATATTGAATATATCCCTTGATTTTAGGAAAGTAAATATGGTATTATTTTTATACTATTTTGATAGTTACCGATTAGCACCAAAATATGCATATCTATACAGAAATAATGCATCCAGAGCACAAAATTATAAGCATTTGTACACCAAAATATTGCGTCAATAAGAGTGAGAATCCATTTTTTTCCTCATTATTAGGCATATCTGTTATGGAAATCTGATATTGAATATATCCCTTGATTTTAGGAAAGTAATTATGGTATTATTTTTACACCATTTTGATAGTTACCGATTTTCCCGTTTTACACATAAAATAAATGAAAAATGGTGTATTTTTAGGTCTAATGAACCATTGGTTGAATAGGATGGATGGATGGGATGTCACACGCCACATAGTAAGAGGTGCCACATGAGATCCTATCCCTATATATATATATATATTTATTTACAGGGTTAAGTGTCTTATGAGATGTTGGATCCAAGTGAGGAGGAGCTACAACAGATATATAAGGAGCAAGTCGATGAGGCTGTTATTTTGTTAGGTCCTCCTCGGTTCATCCCGAAAGAGAACCGGATTTTGGGCTATGGTGTTGCGGGCGAGGTAGGGTACATATTCGACGACCCTATTGGCGGGGGTAGGGTAGAGTGTCGGATACGGGAGTTCGACTCTCGCAGGGGAGAGACAGCAGCGGTTCGCAGGCCCCCACTACTACTCTATGATTTAGAGGCCGGAGAAGTGGCGTAGGACATACGAGACCATCATCCCACCGGCGAGATGATCCCCTTAGCGGGCACGAGATGATTAACAGGGCCATCATCCCGATGATGATCCATCGATGCGTGGGGATACACGTGATGATGAGCCATTAGCTGTGGGCAGTATGTTGGTGCTACTGAAGGGAGTTATATGGGAGGAGGTTGGCCTTTTGGAGAGATGCATAGAGGATCAATTCTCTCGATTGAAGTCACGTATCAATCGATCCGTTTCTCAGTTGGATGACCATATGACTCTTGATGTTGGCCTTTTGGTTGCTTCATGTGTTAACTCTTGATCTCTTTCATTAGCAGTGCGTCGTTCATAAAACCACTTTTCAATAATAGTCCGAGCGCACTCAAGCATAGAACAAACATGCAACTTTACGGCCCATAATAACCGACTATTGAAGCTCGGTGAGTTTGATGTCATGAACCCATAACGTCGGGCATGACACTTACATTGAGACTATCTGTCTTTCCCTGCACGTTCTAACTTCTTAAACGCACCCATCTCACTAGTGTTAAGTTGGTTTTATACCAATAAATCGAGTATTCTAGACTACGATTTTGTGTTGTTTTTGGGTGTTTAGAGTCATCAAAGTCCATTTTATTTTCTTAGGCGTCGTTTAGGGGTCAATACCGATTTTGGTAGCCGATAAACGATAAAAATGGTGAAAAACGTGCTTGGAAGGAATAAATTGCGCTTAAAGAAGGAAAAGTCGCATTTGCACTCGGAAAACGGGGGGCGCCATATGATGCCCCTCTCATGCTGCGGCGGGGGCCTTAAATATTACAGTGGCCAAATTGAAATTGGCGCTGCAGCGCCCCATTCTTTGCGCCCTTGATCTTGGGCGTCTTAGGGCGGGCGCTGCGCAGATGCCCCACTCTTGGCGCCGTAGCGCGGTTTGTGTTGTGCGCGCACGGCGACGTGTGCGCCAGGTGGACAAAACAAGATATTTTATTCCTTTTTCTTGGACTTTTGTGGGGGTATAAATAGAAGTCTTGGGGCGTGAAATTAGGGATCTTGGACTCTTGTGCAGCCAACCAAACACCTAGAAGACACAAGAGAAGGCGTGGGAAAGAAGATTGATGGCATCTTTCACCTAGAAATAGAGAAGATTCTCCTTTGCACTTTAGATCTTTATCTTGTTGCTAGCTTTTCTTCTATCTTTTGAGATGTTTTGTTGTATTTCTATGGATATCTTCACTTTCATTATGAGCTACATTCTTAGATTCTAGAGGTTGATGTAATCTATATTGGAACTTATATTTTGAGATTTTGGTTTATCAATCTAGACTCCTCAATTTATTTGTGCTATTTAGATTTTTTGCTTCAAAATTACTTGATCAATAATTTAGATGATTGGGTGTATTTGATTTGACTCTTGAGAAAGGTAATTGAATACATGACCTTGAAATAACATAACTTAGGATTTCATAGAATTGAGAAATTTATGAATCCTTTGAGGTCATTTATTGAGATTCATGGTTCTTATTGAGATTTTAATTAGTGATTTTTATAGAGATATTGATTTCCTAATTGAAATCTACAATCATTTATCACTTGAAAAAGGGAATGATTATTGTAGAAATTTTGGCTTCCAAATTGATAATTCGTGATTGATAAACCATGTTGATAACATAAGGGAAAATTAGATTCATCACACCTCTAGAATTCACTTGACCAATTAGGTAGTACCATTCTTGCTTGTTTATTATCTTTTTAATTTTCATAATTATTTTAGTATAATAACTCCATCCACTATTGAATTTCTAAATAAAGTTAGACTATTATATTATAATACTTAGCAATAATTCGATATCATTCCTCGGCAACGGTGCCAAAAACTTGTTAGAGATTTTCTTTACCGCAAGTGTATGGTGTCAACTTTTAAGATAGAAGAAAGCAACAAGATAAAGATCTAAAGAGTAAAGGAGAATCTTCTCTATTTCTAGGTGATAGATGCCTTCAAACTTCTATCCCAAGCCTTCTCTTGTGCCTTCAGGTGTTTGGTTGGTGCCAAGAGTCAAGATCCCTAATTTCATGCCCCAAGACTTCTATATATACTAGGGGTATGCACGGTCCGGTTCAGTCCGGAGATTTAGAAATCTCCAGAACCGTCCCGAAGTTTGGAGATCCCAAAATTAAATCTCCAGAACCGAACCATAAAAAAAATCTCCATACCGAAAGTTCGGTACGGTTCGGGACGGAGATTTGGTTCTAATGAGATGGTACGAACGGTTCGGGGACGGTTAGGAGAAACGAAGATTCAAATATTTCACAAATAAAACACAAAAAAAGTGAAAAGAAAAATCGAGTGTAAAAATCATTAGCCAGTTATACTTTCAATCTTTTTTTAGTGCAATTTCAAAAATACATACTAAAACCATTGGTACTATACGAGCTTAACTTTTTGATATTTTATATTTCACTTATACATAAAATTTCTTTAATTCATATTTATGTGCTAAATTTTTAATATCGTAATTCTAAATCTTTTTTTCATGATATAGATCATACTACGTATTAGTTTAATATCAATTTAACTTTTAAATCGTTTTCATCTAATTTATAGTTAAAAGTATTGATTTTTCTTTTGGATTTTGACATAATATGTTTGAGATATTATGTCATTTGTATTAGTAGTAAAAGTGTAGAATCTCAAAGAATGACAAATTTAGTAACCTCTATTATACAATAATATTCTATAATCATGGTACATTGCCATGGGCTCTTGACTTAAGAAAAATATAATTGACTAATAACTTTGATAAACTAATGTGAAACAAAAATCTATAGTCTCAATGTCTTAATTTCTTGGTTAGACTATTAATCTAGTTTATGTGCAATGATGCTAATCATTTAACTAATTTTAATTCAATTAATTTTCTTGATTCGAGGATGAGTCTAGTTATGATCTTTAATAAGTAAAATTTTATCAAATTTAAATATTTTCTACAAATTAAATATGATTTAATAATTTCATTTATTGGGTTCATTTAAATAAATTAATATGACGTAACTATTAGTAAATTAAATATATATTCAGTTATTCATTTGATGTATTGACAAAATATACCGAATTTTTAATTTGATAATTTTTAGTATCATATCGTATTGAATTTCAAAGGAATGTTTAATTAATTCAACATCAAAATATAAAGAAGATAAAAATATTATATATGTATATATAACATTTATTTTAAAATCGGTTCTAGTTTTGGATATTCGGTTTGGTATGGTTTGGTATGGTTCGGTATGGTTCAGTATGGTTCTCAGTACGGATATTTGAAAAATCTCCAGAACCGTACCAGGAAAATTTTCGTGACGGTTCGGTTCTAGAAAAGTCAAAAAAGTCAACGGATATTTTCGGTTGAATATTAGTTCGGGTTCGGTGATCTCCAAGTCCCGTGCACACCCCTAATTTATACCCCCTTAAAAGTCAAGAAAAAGAAATAAAATTTCTTGTTTTGTCCTTGATGGCGCTTGGCTGAAGGCATGACTGCCCGGGGCGCCTAAGTCGCGCAACATACTGGCAACTGGCGCCGCCCAAGACGCCCGTGCTGCGACGCCAAGAATAGTGCGCCGCATCGCGACTTCAATTTGACCACTTTGTAATATTTTAGGCCTCCACGCTGCACGCGGGAGAGGGGCTCTGCGGTGCTTGGATTTATTCATGGTTCTTATTGAGATTTTAATTAGTGATTTTTATAGAGATATTGATTTCCTAATTTAAATCTACAATCATTTATCACTTGAGAAAGGGAATGATTATTGTAGAAGTCTTGGCTTATAAATTGGAAGAGGACCCCTGTTATAGAATACATGAGATTCATTACGAATTTATAAGCGATCGAGAATGCCAGGATTGACTATGAGTGGATTACTAGCAATATAGATTATGGATAGACTTTAGTGGCTTTCGAGTTGAATATTCATGATTTACGCTATGTTCAATTTTTTTTAGAGTTAATGATAATACATTGATGTAGTTATGGTTTAGTATATCATTTGGAAAGACAATAATTCTTGTTCGGATGTCTAAAGTCATGAAACTAAAGGTTAATGGAAAGGATTTAGAATTGGATTTATATGTTATAGGAATGAGAGATTTTGATGTGATCTTAAGCATGTACTAACTTCATAAGAGTCAATAAAATACATAAAAAAATAATATTTCAATGCATGAGTTTATTTTTCTATGGAACAAAGGCTAGTCTGAGACTCAATTATGTCAGGAAAGAAGGGAAAGTTTAAGGAAAGAAATTGTCTGAGGTAATTGGATATTGAGTAAGTCACCAATATTTTGATTTGATAATGGTCAATGTGCTAATTATTCGAGACTATGAAATATATTTTTAGAAACTTTTATTTGGGAGTCCACTGGATAGACAAATAGAATCCATTATTCACTTTTACTTGGTGCATCATGAGTATCAAATTCACCCATAGGATGACGTTGAAGGAATTAGAGTATGCAATTACAAGAATTATTGGTTAAAGGACTTATCCGACTTAGAGTATCACCATGAGGAGAGCCAATCATGTTTGTTAAAATAAGATGGATATATGCAGTATATTGATATATGGAGAATTTATTGGATTACAAAACAAGTACTCAGTGCTAAGAATAAATGATTCATTTGATTACTTAAAGGAGCTAGTGTGTTATTTAGGATCGATTTGAGGTCTCGATATCACCCATTTGAATTTCAATAAGTTTAAATTATGGTTAGGCTATGTAATATATTTTGGTCGATTGTTACCATATGAGGAATATAAGTTGACCTGGTTAAAGTTGAAGTTATTAATCAATGGAGTATAGTTAAGAGTTCAACAGAAGACTAGAGTGACAAGAAAATGTGAAGTTTCAGTGGATGAAGAAATGTGCGGAGAATTTCTAAGAAGTTAAATAAGGAATGACCAGTTTACCAGTAGAATAAGAATACTTGGTGAGAGAGTTTGCTAAGTTGATAATCGATTGTAACACCTTTTAGTGGATTGAAATCAATTACTGCAACAATTGTTGAACGACTTGTACTTAGAGATAAGATTTATGAGGCACAAGTGACATATGAGTTTTAGGAAAGATGCGAAACCATGATCTAATTGAAGACCTCAACGGATTTTTATAGTTGCTAATGGTGTATTAGCCTACAATGGAATTTTGTTGTATCTTAAGGAAGAGCGTGATATTAGGTTAAGCACATTGTATATCATACACCGTTCACCTATGAGCTACAAAGATTTATCGAGATATAGGAAATGTATTTTTGGTGGAGGAAATGATAAGAAATATCAGAACTTTATGGATGGATGCATGACACGCCAACAAGTTAAGATCAAACACCAGTGACTGTCAAAATATTTGTTAAGACACATGATATCCTCAAATGAAAGTTGAAAGCATATAGATATTGACTTTGTTGTAAGTTAGTCCCGACCAATTAAGAAAAATCATGAGATGGAATATTTTTGACCGATTGACCAAATCTACACACTTTTACAGATGACATATGGTTTAGAGCAATTCGTCCAATTGTACATAAGAGAAATAGCGAGACTATCAGGGGAGATACTAGTTAACTTTGAATGTTTGGAGAAACTTGCAACAATATATGGGAATAAGATTAAATTTTAGTGGGCTACAACATCTATAGACGGATGGACAAACTGAAAGGACAATATAATCCTAAGAGACAAGTATTTCGGATTTTCTAAGTAATTTGGAGGCATATTTACTTTTAGCGGGTTTTTCTTATAACAATAGTTGAGATGGCCAGGACGATGCAACTTGGGAATGAAAGGATGAGATTCTAGCAAGATATTTAGACGTTATTAGAGTTTGAATTAAGTTGACTAAATTTCGAGGACGAAATTTTTTTAAGAAGGGGAGTTTGTAACACCCGGAAAAAAAATGTATTTAATTAGTTAGATGGCCAATTATTGAATTATTATTATTATTATTTGATTTATTATCCAATTACTTGGCCCATGAGGAATACTAAGGTGTTTGGGAAACTAGCTAGGGTAATTATATTGGGACTCTTTTGTTATTAGGGTTTTATTATACCACATTAGAGGGGACTGTTCACTTGGCTTTATACCATTGATTTGGGCTCCCGAGACTAGAGTTTTGTGTTGTTTTTTAGTATTTTGAGTCGTTTTTGTTATATCTCATAGGTTATGTATTAATTTCTATTGTTTCGAGTCATTTGAGTAGCCAAGCCATGTTGAGGGCCAATTATATTGAGTCTAGAGTCATTTTCATGAGTCGTGTGTCAAAAGAAGCAAGAATGATCAAACAACGAAAGATTGATTTGAAGAAACGTCCAAATGCGTCGGAATTTCTAGCACTGGCAGGGTTTAGTATTTTGGTCATAACTCTCTACAAAATTGATATTGAGCTGATTCAAGTGGCTATGGAAAGCTAAAGAGAGATCTACAACTCTTATGAAGACACCCAAAGCAAATTCGGACGTTTGGATGGTGCTACAGCGCGAAAAAGAAGCTGAAGCGTAACAGCGCCGCAGCGCCCGTGAGTGTTCTGGGCGCTGCAGCTCCCTCGTGGCTGCGCAGGGGTCAAACATGGGCAGTGTGGGTTTGTGTTTTGCGCTGCAGCGCCCATTTTCGAGCGCTGCAGCGCCATGGGCGGACAAAACAATGAAAGCCCGATTTTTGGATCTAAAAGGAGGACACTTGGGGATGAAAACCAACACCACCAAGACACAAGGGAAGAGTTGGGAAAGATAATTGAAGACATTTTTCATCTAGAAACAGATAAGATTCTTCTTTAATCTCTTTAATTCTTTCTTTGTTGTTTCTTGTATATCATTTGAGATGCATTCTCATTTGATTATGGGTATTTGTATTTTCATCATGAGCTAAACTTTATAATTCTAGAGGGATGATGTAATCTATGTTTGAACTTATGTTTTGATATTGTGGTTTGTCAATCTAGATTTCCCAATCTATTTGTGCTATTTGGATTTATTGCTTCTAAATTACTTGATCAATAATTTAGAGTGTTTGGTGTATTTGATTTGACACTTGAGAGAGGTAATTGAATACATGGCCTTGAAATAGCATAACCTAGGATTTCATAGAATTGAGAGATTTGTGAATCCTTTGAAGTCATCAACCAAGATTCATAGTTTTTATTGAGATTTCAATTGGTGATTTTTATAGAGATATTGATTTCCCAATTGTGATCTAAAATCATTTGGCACTCGAGAGAGGAAATGATTATTGTAGGAATCTAGACTTATAAATTGGTAATTTGTGATTGGTATACCATATTGATAATATAAGGGAAAACTAGATTTATCACACCTCTAGAATTCATTCTCCCATAGATTTAGATGTTTATATTTTGATTAGTTATATCTAGTTGTTTTTATTTATAAATTGAGACATCCACCTATTATTGATCTGTCAAATATAGCGTAGGTAATTTATACTTGGTACTTATACACACATTCCCTGTGGATACGACAACCCTACTCATATCACTATATTAAAACTTGACACCGTAGACTTGCGGTTAGAAAATTATCTAACAAGTTTTTGGGATTCTTGCGGGAATGTGTTTTGTATGATATCAAGGTTGATTGCCTAGTTGTAATTTGACTATTTTTTTTTTTTTCTTTTCTTGTTTTAATTTTGTGTAATTTTTTTTGGCACATCGTTGGATGGAATTATAATGTATGCATATACGTGGCCAAGCGATGATGCTACTGTGATTTTTGGAAGTCAATGTGTGAACCATTTTGTTCCTTATTATCCATCTCAAGAAAATGTATGGACCCAAAATATGGCAAATCATGAAACCTTTCATCGACCCACAAGAACAATTGTCTAGCTTGGAAGAAATACTTTATCAATTTCTAGATGATTGTGAGGCAAGAAGACGACAAGATGAGATAAACGTCGGTCCGAGTTGGAAGAGAATCTTGTTGAGTTTATCGAAGAGTGTAAGATAAAAAATCGGGAAAGTGATAATGGATTATTACAAACCGAGGCAAGCATTCAACAAATTGAGATTACATGTCAAAATATGTCAAAGTTACTCCAACAAATGATTGAACAACTTAATAATGAAGAGTCGTCATCATTCTTGGGACTGGTGAAATAGAAAATCATGAACATGAATTGCCCATTATGAAAAAGATGGACATCCTTCAAAATTTGGAGGAGACTTTTGAAGAGTGCAATCCGATCTTACAAGAGGAGGAGCCACGTCAAACTAACTCAGGGAGTATCTCTATCTCTCACTCAATTGAAAATCCTCATATTGACAAAAATATGTGCACTCTTGATGTAAGCTTCAATACAAATGTATCAAATTTTAAGAAGCATACACTTGAAGGAACATTGTTTGAAAATGGTGATCAATTCACATGTTCTACAGATTTCATGATATTTAATGTGAGTAAAGATAGAAATATTTTTACTATGATTGATAAACCATTTTTCATCATTAGGAACACATTTTTTGATTTCCAAAAGACCATCAACATTCTGATCCTTAATCATCCACGTTTTATATACACTAAAGGATCGCCTATACTGTTGGGAAATACAAAGGCGTGGCATGATCGACACTTGTTTTTGGATCCCGGTTGAGTAAAACAAAAGTCTGGCTGAAGACTGTAAACTTAGCGCTTCTTGGGAGGCAACCCAAGCCTCTTTTATTGCTTTCTTAGTTTTAATTTAGTTTAGTAGTTGTTTTTGTTTTTCGAGTTTTGCATTATTAGTAGTAAGTTGCATCACATTTCACCCCTCTTATTTGTGCAAATCCCACATATCTCACTCCATCGTCACAACGGAGCACTTTAACACCACACACACCATCTTCATCTCATTCACTCATTATTTGGTAAGTTTGCAACTTCCAAAACCTACCCATGGTTTTCCCCATCTTGTGATTTTTGCTGTGATTGGATTGTAGAAGTGCTAGGATAATTGTATTGATGTGTGGATTGTGGATTGGTTGATCATACTAGACTTAGGTTTGGTGTTGAATTTTGAGATTGAATTGAGTTATCCATTGCATTTACTATCTTTGCCCAAATTCATGCATATGAGGTGTTTGATGAAATGCCCCAATGACAGTTTCACATTGTTTAGTGCTATTTTGCATCTCCATGCTTATCTTTTGACATGGCACTATATTTTTTTTACTTGGGTGCATTATGTATGTGTTGTGATTTTCGATTTCTCACCCATAACCGAGTTCCTTGGTTCCACGTGTTTTGTTTTCTTGTCTACCTTGCTAGGTTGCAAAGATGCGAAGCCAAAAAGGGCCCGGGCCAAGGCGAAGGAGAAGAACAAGACCACACCTCGGAGCATACAAAACCCACGGGCTTGTGCGCTAGGATGCATTTTGAGCTTATGCGAGACACCTCATACACGTAGTAGTATCACATGACTTAAGGAGTCTTCGCTCCTCGGCTACCAGGAAAGTCCTTTTTCCCACCTCTCCATTGGGGACAATGTCGTTTTAAGTTTAGGGGGGTGCAGTCTATTTTTATTTATCGAGTCGGATCTTGAGTCCGTCGGGTCTTGAGTAAAAAAAAATGAAAAAAAGAGTCTAGAGTTGAGTCGGGGCGTTTGTTAAACTGTGAAACTGTATGACTAGGTGAATTTGTTGAATATGAGTTGAACGGTCAAAAGAGCATGTGTTTGAACTGTGATTTAATCTTCTTTCCATTAATTCCATCTATGTGCTTAACTCTGCTGATTTATTTGGGGTGATTTATGCAATTGAGTGGTTCCTTTATGATCCCACCGGATGCTAGAACTTGTCTGATCACTAGTCGAGGCGAAATCCTAGGCGAAGTAATCATGAGGAAGTGATTTAGGCCATCTTTGAACAAGCTAGAGCCTAAAATGCCTACCTTTGTATTATATTTTCCTAGTGTCCCCCTTTGAGCCTTATAAACCCGTTTCTTTGGCAACCAATCAAATACCCAGAGCCTAAATGTGAAAATCCTAATTACCCATCACTCATACGTACACACATAATATAGAAAAATGTTGAAGGTTGAGGAAGAGATGATGAGAAGGGTATGTATTTAATTGAATGAAGTTGCCCGAAAAAAGAAAATATGAAACCCCATGTACGCAAAAGAATAAGTTTGGGGGTTCCAAAAAAAAATGTGAAAAAAAAAAGGAAAAAAATCAACGGGATTGAAAGTTCATAAACATTGGGGATGCCAAAATAAAATAAAAGTGAAGGGTAGTGCCTATTGATAATTCGAAGTGTTAATTGGGTATTTGGGTGATTTGAGCCATTTATTCCTATATTTTCCTACCTTACCCTAAGCCCACATTACAAGCTTTAAAAGTCCTATTGATCCTTGTGTTACATTAGCCTACATTAGTGGAGATTAATGTGAATGACAAGCTTATGGAATCCGGTAAGCATTTCATCTGGATGTTCAGAAAGTGGATCATTTTGATAACACTTGATTGCGTGAATCTATTTGAATAAGGTAAACGGAGTTGGCATGTACATTCCACACTTTTGATCACAATGTTAAAACGCATGTTTGATTGGTAGTGATACGAGTATTGAGACAAATGATTTTAGTCGTGAAGTTTTGCAGTTAGTCGGGTCGAATAAGTTTTCTATATTTTTGTGTCTTGGATACTTCGTATTCTTCAAGAGTTTGTAATTGCTTGAGGACAAGCAATATTCTAAGTTTGGGGGTATTTGTTCACTTGGCTTTATACCATTGATTTGGGCTCCCGAGACTAGAGTTTTGTGTTGTTTTTTAGTATTTTGAGTCGTTTTTGTTATATCTCATAGGTTATGTATTAATTTCTATTGTTTCGAGTCATTTGAGTAGCCAAGCCATGTTGAGGGCCAATTATATTGAGTCTAGAGTCATTTTCATGAGTCGTGTGTCAAAAGAAGCAAGAATGATCAAACAACGAAAGATTGATTTGAAGAAACGTCCAAATGCGTCTGGAATTTCTAGCACTGGCAGGGTTTAGTATTTTGGTCATAACTCTCTCTACAAAATTGATATTGAGCTGATTCAAGTGGCTATGGAAAGCTAAGAGAGAGATCTACAACTCTTATGAAGACACCCAAAGCAAATTCGGACGTTTGGATGGTGCTACAGCGCGAAAAAGAAGCGCTGAAGCGTAACAGCGGCGCCGTGAATGTAACAGGGGAGTTTGTAACACCCGGAAAAAAAATGTATTTAATTAGTTAGATGGCCAATTATTGAATTATTATTATTATTATTGGATTTATTATCCAATTACTTGGCCCATGAGGAATACTAAGGTGTTTGGGAAACTAGCTAGGGTAATTATATTGGGACTCTTTTGTTATTAGGGTTTTATTATACCACATTAGAGGGGACCAAACCAAAAACATATTCCAGCTATTTCTCTGCGCCACCACAGCCCCATCGTCTACCATACAACCTTGACGAAGTTTCTCTTCAACGCCATGATCCCTCAATTGCATTCCCTATTTCATTCTCAACTCCTAAGGTAATTTTCTTATAAATTTCTAAATCCAATCTATGCTATTCATAAATTTATGCAATTTTAATATGTTATTCATAATGACGTTCTTATTGTACTGTTAAAATTTCATACTAATCCGATGAGTACTTTTGTAGTTATTGAATTTTCAAACTAAGATGCCAGAATTTATGTTATTCTCTATTTTCGTTTTAGAAATTGAAAACCCTACTTATAAATATCCAAAATTCGTGATATTTTAATATGTTATGTTAACGTATGTTTATAATATGCAGTTAAAATTTTATATACTTTTGAGTTGTATTTTATTTTATATGAAATTCGCATTCAAGCTTTCCAAATATTGAATATACTCTGTTTCTGATTTATAAATTCTAGAAATCATGTATAAAGACCTTAAAATTCGTGAAATTTAATATGTTATGTACTATAATGTTTAATACCGTGTGATAAAATATCAGATTATTATAACTTATATTTATTTAAATATTAATTAGTTTCTAAGATATTACAGTTTTAGCAATGACAAAAGTTTCAGTTTTTAAAATTCAAAACCTAAAGTTAACGAATTTAATGTATTATGATTTTTGAATATGTTATACTATGGTACGTGCATTAAATGTAGTTAAAATTTCAGATTCTATAGTGTTATATTTATTTAAATATGATTTTTCTTCCATAGCTGTGCAGGATTTTGTCTTACAACAATTTTAGTTTCAAAATTTCAAAACTAATATCTAAACATTTCGAATCTTCGTGAAATTTTTATATGATATCTATTTTTTAATATATTATCTACTGTAAAAATATGGAATAATTACAGTAAACGATTTATGAGAAACTATTATTCGATCCCAACTGCACAGAGATTTAGTATTGTTCAAACCTATCAAGTTGAACCCTAAACCTTAGTAAAATACCGCGAGCTTCCAAGAATGTTATTTTAGTGCTTCCGATATTGAGGTTAATACTTAAGTTTTGACTTCTAGGAACTAAGATGTATATATATCTATGTTAGGCGACGAGGACGACGAGCTTTGAAGTTCAATAGGGATATTGCATCAAATCATTCTACTATTTTTCAAGCAAAGTTTCGAGGTGGGGTTTGTTTTCTAAACTTTATTGTCCTTGTTAAATGCTTAGATTATTTTGCATGAATGTGTAGTACAGTTGCTTAGGCACTATGGAGCCAGGGACTCAAGAGGTCTGGGGTCGATGTATCCCTCAGGTGGAACCCCTGCAGTGCACCCATGTCTATGTCTACGGTTTTTCAAAAGATCTATGCTATGTCCTATTGGATTGTATTTGCATGTCTATGTGAGATATCTGTGTATTTAGCTTGGACAATTTATACTCCACTGAGCTGTGTCGCTCACCCCACATATATAATCAGATTTTTCAGGTTAAGGAGTCGGCGATGGTTATTGGCGGTGGATAATGGGTGGCCTATGAAACTACTGATGTAATGTATTTTTATTTTTAAATGCTGTTTCCAATTGAGTAAGAAAGTATTATACGAATTATAATTTTCCTATGCAACTGCTAGAGTGATGTCTTTTTCTAAATGTTAAGTTTCAATTGAATAAGAAATTGTTAAACAAATTATTATTTTCAAAGTATTTACCTACGATGCTAGACTCTGTGTGATAATTGATTTGTGTTGAGAACAAATGTTCAGTTTCTAGGAAATTTTCGAATTGAGATAATAAATGATGAATTAATATGATTTTCTAAGTTTATTTATGTAAACAGACAAAAAGGGATATTTCTTTTATATAAATTAGCAAATGTACAAATTTCTTAGAAATAAATGAATATATGAATTTTTCTACATTTTATAATTTGCTTCCGGTGTTGCTATTGAATTTTAAATGAAATACATTTACAGGCCTATTTTCTCTTATAAATAAATGTATGTACGCGATTTTCTTTTTAAAGTCTTTCACTGTCAAATGGTCTGTTTGAATTATATGTAGATGTCAAATTTTATTCAAATTATTTTATGCGATTATTTCTACTGTAATTATTGTTCTTTTGAAAATTAAATGGCTAGCTATAAATTGTCTTTCTCATGTTTCTTATGAAAAAAATACGATAAAATGAATATTTGCACACATTTTATAGTTCAAAATGTTGGTTCCTCGTCGGAGAGCAGAGTATTAGATTCTCCCAGCGTGAGTTTGCCATGGTCTCTGGATTGAGGTTTTCGGGGTCACATTTGACCCTAACCGTGTTGTTCAGCCTCCAGAGATCGGTATTTATCGACGATATTGGTCTCAGGGTGATCGTGTTACCGCTAAGGATCTACACGGTTTATTTACCGATGGCATCTTCCGTGAGTCACCAATCGATTCCCTAAAGGTGGCGAAGGTATTATTTGCATTTTACATGCTTCTGTGTTTCGATGGCGCGCAGACCGCATGGAGCATTGGCTATGGTTTTTGATCGAGGACACTGCATAGTGGGAGACTTTCCTTAGGAGGAAGTACTCATTTGGATTCTCGATACATTATCTTTAGAATCGAATAATGTTCTCGCCGCTGGTCGACCATCTTGGGAGGCTACGGCGATATCGCCCACCTGGTTATCATTTTTATGGTCCCACGTATATCTTGCTGGTACGTATATTTATTTTCTTTATTGTACATGTAATTGATTTTTTTAAATATTTAAAAAATCTTATTTTGTCATTTATCAATGTTCTGACAGATTTGGGCATTCGAGGCGATACCTCGTCTAGGTGATGTTTGTGCGACTCGAGTATCCGACACCCGGATGGTTCCAGAAGACCATGGTTTACATGGTTGATTTTTTATTTGACCGGGTATGCATTCTAATATTGTTTACTTTTTTTTAAGTTTTAAATATATATATATATTTATTTATTTACGGGGTTTAGTGTCTTATGAGATGTTGGATCCATGTGAGGAGGAGCTCCAGCAGATATATAAGGAGCAAGTCGATGAGGCTGTTATTTTGTTAGGTCCTCCTCAGTTCATCCCGAAGGAGAACAGTTTTGGGCGTAGTGTCTTTGAAGAGAGAGGTAGGGTGCAGATTCGACGACCCCCACCGGGCGATGGTAGGGGTAGAGTGTCGGAGACGGGAGTTCCGACTACTGCTAGGGGGAGAGACAGAGCAGATTCAGAGGCCCCCATTACTACTCCTACGATTTAGAGGCCGAAGAAGCGGCGTAAGACATACGACCCTGTTAGTCCAAGTGGCTACGATAATCTAGAGGGGGGGTGAATAGATTATGCCGATTTTTCGCAAATCACCCTCTTTTTCGAATCAACAAGTAAATGACAAGAATGTAAATGCGGAAATTAAACAACACTCGTTGATTTAAAGAGGTTCAACCCACCTAGGGCCTAATCCTCTACCACCCCAGTATCTCCGGGATTGATTTCAAAAAGAAAAAAGATTTTATTAATTACCACAATTAATACAACACCTTGAGGATCACCACAATCCTCTTACAACACCTTCAAGGAGATTACCACAATCTTCCTTCACCACCTTTGAAGAGTACCACACTCTTCAAACACCTATCACCTAGATCACCCAAGTGTATTCTTACCACAAGAATACTCACAAGGATGTCTTGTGTTGAATGATGGACAAAATTCAAGATTACAACTCTATGAAACCAATACAAAGATTGAGTGCAAGTGTAATCAAGAATCAAAAAGCCTAGACCTCAAAGATGTGCAAGTGAAAGTGCTTAGGCTATTACAACAAGAATGTAAAAATGAAAGCTTGAACAATTTGCAGATTTCTTGTTGTGTGTTTTGCTTGTATGTGTTGTATCTTGTGTCTTCAATTCATCCTCTATTTATAGGGAAGCTTCACCAACATAGGCTCCCAACATAGGCTCCTCTATCTTCACTTTTGTCTACAAAAAGAAGATCACAAGATGTAGAAATATTGTACAAAAATCAAAAGTAAATCTTGCTGTCAAAGAATTCAAACGGTATAATTTTCCTGTCACAAAATAACATAGGGCGACCGGTTGCCCTGTTTAAGATTTCGAACGTTTGAAAAAGATAGTGCGATCCAGGTACATGTCGTCAGGGGGGGTCGACCGGTCGATGGGGAAGTGCGACCGTCGTCAGGGTAGGGAGTGCGCCTGGTCGACCTCACCCTTGACCGGTCCCCCCCTCCTTCTTTTTCAAGATCTGCATGTTCTTTCGTGTTTTCTTTTCTTCAGGTACAGGTCGACCTCCAATTTGAAATGTTGTCCGATTTTTTTCAAAAATAAACTTCAAGAAATACTCCAAAAAATTAGTAAAAACATTTTAAATCATTTGGGAGTATTTGGACAACATTTATAAACATAGTTTTGGTGTAAAAACCAATATAAACAAAATCATCAAAAATGTTGTCCAATTTTAATCAAATTAAAAACTCTAAGAAATACTCCAAAAATTAGTAAAAACATTTTAAATCATTTAGGAGTATTTGGACAACATATAAAAACATTGTTTTGGTATAAAAACTCATTTAAACAAAATCATCAAAATCTTGATAAAAATATTTATCTAACAAACTCCCCCTTTTTGATGATTACAAACCAAAACAATTTTAGGAAGTTGATTTTAAAACAAAACCAATTTTTCGGTCTTAAAGCATCAACCATTGCAAGCAAGATTCATCATAAGTACAAACACACAAGGATATGAACAAAGATTTTTCAAAATCATTTTTGCACAAGCTCCCCCTATCAATATGCATATCAAGAACAAGTATACAAGCAACAATTAAAAGCTAAAAGCTTAGCTTTTACAACTTAAGCTTGAATTCCATGAGCTTATAAGCTCCCCCTATCACAAAACATTATTAGTCAAGCATAAAAGTCCATAATACATCAAATGGACTAAGCAGCTTATAGCTTTTCTTGCAAGCTTATTTTCGCTTCTTTGAGCGTATGAGCGTTTTTCCTGTTTCTCCCCCTTTGGAATCATCAAAAAGAATGTTAGCACGATAAAAACATCATATATTCATATCAAAGTGCGCAAATTTATCGATTTATCGAGCGTTTTGAAAATAGAAGCTTAAATTCCAAATAAAAGGGAAAAATTGATCAATTGACTTGCAAAAGCTCATTTGATTGATAAAACATGATCTCTATAAACTTATAAGACTTTTCAAATCGAGAGACTCATGTAGGTGATGAATTTTTCATTGAAACATTTTGTCGAACACTTGGCGTGCGTCGAATAAAACTAGAAGTATATAACGCCGTTGAAATTCATTTAAGCCAAAAATTTTCATCACCAATTCAGTTCAAACAACATTCAATACATCATAAATATTAAGCTCATCACATTCATATGAAACTAGCATCAAGAATTTTGCAAATAAGTCAAAATCTCAAGGGTTCAACCCAATTGAGCAAATGGAGTAGAATTCTCACCATTTGATCGGAAAAGATGAGCCATAATGATGATGATCATGATATATAATGTACATGTTGTGAAAAAGATGCATGAAAACCATTTTTGAATGAAATATGTGAAAATTTGGCAAAGGGGACGAAAAATGGCAAAAATAAGTTAAAATGAAGAATGCAGAAGATAGAACGGTTTTAATCCAATTTTAGGCTTAGGGCGACCGGTCGAGGTTGAGGGCGACCGGTCGACGTTGAGGGCGACCGGTTGCCCTCAACCCTTTCCCCATTTGTCTGTCGATTTTTCCAAAATCCGAATTTTCAACCAAAAATCCGATTTTTCGCCCTAAGTTTTAAAAACGTGTAAAATGCAAACGTAAGCCTCATTCAATATGCATTATGCCTAACCGAGCTCGTATCGATGCAAAAGTCTCGGAAGATAGCGGTTTTGTAAAAATGTCCGCTAATTGATCTTGAGATGGTACAAAAGATATCTCAATTTTTCGTTTTAAAACACAATCCCTTAGAAAATGATGTCGAATCTCAATATGTTTAGTACGGTTATGATGAACCGGGTTTTGAGCAATGTTTATAGCGGAAATATTATCACAAAAGATAGGAACACTTTCAAAAGAACATTTATAATCCGCTAAGGTTTGTTTCATCCAAAGAAGTTGTGTACAACAAAATGCCACGGAAATATATTCGGCTTCGGCCGTTGAAAGTGAAACACAATTTTGTTTCTTTGAAAACCAAGAAACTAGGCAATCACCTAGAAATTGACATGATCCGGAAGTAGTTTTCCGATCATCAATATTTCCCGCATAATCCGAATCACTATAACCTTTAAGAGAAAAAATTTCATTCTTTGGATAGAATAATCCATATTGAATAGTACCTTTCAAATATCGAAAAATCCTTTTAACGGCACTCATATGAGATTCTTTGGGATTGCTTTGAAAACGAGCACATAGGCATACGGCATGAAGAATGTCCGGTCTACTTGTGGTTAAATAAAGTAAAATACCAATCATACCACTATATTTGGATTCATCAACCGACTTGCCTTTTTCATCTTTGTCAATCTTGACGTTTGTTGCCATTGGGGTAGAGACGGTTCTTCCTTCTTCAATGCCAAATTTCTTCAAAAGCTCCTTTGTATATTTTGATTGAGAAATATAAATTCCTTCTTGGCATTGCTTAATTTGAAGTCCAAGGAAGAAGTTGAGCTCCCCCATCATGCTCATTTCAAATTCACCTTGCATTAACTTAGAAAATTTCTTGCACAAGGATTCATTAGTAGCACCAAAAATAATATCATCAACATAAATTTGCACTAATAATCAATCTTGCCCTTTTTCAAAAACAAAGAGAGTAGTGTCAACTTTACCTCTTGTAAAACCATTTTGCAAAAGAAAAGAGCTAAGTCTATCATACCATGCACGGGGTGCTTGTTTCAAACCATAAAAGGCCTTTTTAAGTCTATAAACATCATTAGGCCTAGAAAAATTTTCAAACCCCGGAGGTTGTTTTACATTGACTTCTTCTTGAATAATACCATTTAAAAATGCGGATTTTACATCCATTTGGTAAAGCTTGAAATTTTTAAAACAAGAATAGGCAAGTAAAATACGAATAGCTTCTAAACGTGCTACGGGTGCAAATGTTTCATCATAATCAATACCTTCTTCTTGACAATAACCTTGAGCTACTAACCTTGCTTTGTTTCGAACAATATTGCCTTGGTCATCGAGCTTGTTCCGAAATACCCATTTTGTACCAATAATGGTTTGAGATGGAGGACAAGGTACTAATTCCCATACATCATTCCTTTCAAATTGATTCAACTCCTCTTGCATTTCTAAAAAACCAATCCTCATCTTCAATGGCTTCCTTAGCATTTTTAGGCTCTTTTTGAGATATAAGAGTTTTCTCGGCAAATTTTCCTCGAGTCATTACTTTATCAAGGGAATCACTAATAATAAGATCTTTTGGGTGATCTCCTTAAATTTCAATGCTACGGGAAGATTCAAAGTATCACCTTTATCTTCTTGAGGAACACTTGAGCTTGAAGGTTGATCATTTTGAGTTTCATCTTGAACAATGGGTTCAATAATATCCTCTTCATCACTTTCATCATTGGGTATCCTTTCAACACCCGCTTCATTGAATTTGACATGGATGGATTCTTCAACAACCCCACTAGTCTTATTGTAAACCCGATATGCTTTGCTCTTGATTGAATACCCCATAAAAATTCTTTCATCGGCCTTAGGATCAAGTTTGTCTAATTGATCCTTAGTATTCAAAATAAAACATTTACATCCAAATATTTTGAAATAACTAATATTTGGAGTTCTTCCTTTCCAAAGCTCATATGGAGTTTTATTCATTTTAGGACGAATATAAACTCGATTAATGACATAGCAAGCGGTACTTACGGCTTCGGCCCAAAAATATTTTGGAAGTGAAAATTCATTTAGCATGGACCGACTCATTTCTTGAAGTGTCCGATTCTTCCTTTTGGCTACTCCATTTTGTTGAGGTGTCCTTGGAGCCGAAAAATTATGACTATATCCCTTGGTTTCACAAAAGACTCTAAATTCGCCGTCAAATTCTCCACCTCGATCACTTCGAATAGACTTAATAGTATCTTCCTTTTCATTTTCAATGAGTCTACACTACTTAACAAACTCATTAACGGCATCGCTTTTATTTGTAAGAAATAGAGCCCAAGTATATCTAGAAAAATCATCAACTATAACAAAAGTGTAATGTTTTCCACTTAGACTTGCCGTACCAATATCCCCATACAAATCAAGATGAAGCATTTGTAGGGGTTTGGTAGTGGAAATTTCATTTTTAGGCTTAAAACTACTCTTAACTAATTTGTTCTTTTGACAAGTGTCACATAAGCCAAGATTTTCAAAATTCAATTTGGGTAGTCCTTCTACATGTTGGTTTTTGTAAATAGTTTGCAAATTTTGTATCCAACATGTCCAAGTCGCCTATTCCATAAACTAGTTAAATCATTATTGGCGACAAGACAAGAAACATTTTGACTAACCAAATCACTTGTACAAATTTTGTAAAGATTGTCTTTTCTAATTGCTTCACAAATAATTTTATCATTTTTGGAAAAAAAGGCATTTTTCTTTATTAAAAACAACATTATAATTTGAATCACAAAGTTGGCTAACACTTATCAAATTGAACTTAAGCCCTTCTACTAAAAGAACATTACTAAGAGAGAAAGAAGATTTACCAATTTCTCCATTTCCAAGAATTCTTCCTTTGCCATTGCCGAACATGACCATACCCTTTTCTTGGAGCTTGATGTTGGTAAAAAGTTCTCTCTTTCCGGTCATATGGCATGAACATCCGCTGTCCAAGAGCCATTTTGAATCTTCCATTGTTGTTATAGCCCCTATAACCTACAGAGGAATTATTTTTAGGTACCCTATAATTTTGGGGTCCATGGGGGTTAGCCTTGAGACCTTTAGGTCTCCAATAATAGCTAAAATTATTTTTCAATTTACAATTGCTAGCATAGTGTCCATTTTTACCACAATAAAAACAAGTAATAATACGAGGACTAATAGCACGTACAAATGTTGGACCTTGGTCTTTTTTCTTAAAAGCATTTTGAAAAGGTTTGTAACCAAATCCTAATTTAGAATGCTCACCTCTTTGTGCATCTAAAATTTTTGTGACTTTATCCGTACTTAAATTGAATCGATGCACATCCTTTTTCAAAATTTCAATATCATTTGTGAGCGTTTGTTTTTCGGTTTCAAGTGTACGGACCATAGTAAGAGTAATAGCATGAGCTTTATCAAGAGAGTCATAAGAGGTAAATAATTTATCTTTTTCTAGTTTAAGCTCTTTATGCTCCTTTTTCAAATTCTTGTATTTAATAATCAAATTTTGAAACTCATTTTGCAATTCATCAAAATCACATTGTAATTCATCAACTAGGGAAGAAGATGAAGCATTAGAGCGTACCTCGGTATTTTCATCGTCTATAGCCATAAGACCATGTTCGGATTCTCCTTCCTCGTCGGTTGTTTCAAGTAATTCATCCCAAGTTTTGACGTCCGCATTTAACGCCTTCTTTTTCGGAAAAGGATTTTTCTTCTTTTGTTCCTCTTCCGCTAATTTTGGGCAATCGGCTATGTAGTGCCCGGATTTTCCGCATTTTGAAACAAGAATTGTCTCTTGGCTTTCTTGCTTTATTTTTATTTACAAATTTTGCAAATTTTCTAACAAGAGCCGCCGTTTCTTCATCATCCTCATCACTAGCATAATAAACATTATTAGAAGAAGATGCTAAGCCTTTAATAATATTTTGCGTACCCGGTTTAGAGGTGGATGGTTGAAAATTTTTCCTCTCCTTGAGATATACTTCATAGATGAGAAGATTCCCAATGAGCTCATCAAACTTGAGTGTCTCAAGATTTTGAGCTTCCGTGATTGCCGTCACCTTTTCGGACCATGAGCCGGGAAGGGCGTATAATACCTTGGTCACCTTGTCTTCTTCGGAGATGACCTTTCCAAGAGCCACAAGAGGATTGACTATGTTGTCAAGCCTTTCCACCATTTTTGATATGCTTTAACCATCATGCATATTGAAATTTTCAAAATCTTTCACAAGCATTGTTTTTCTTGCTTGTTTCACTTTCTTTGTGCCCTCATAAATGGTTTCTAAGTTTTCCCAAACTTCATGTGCCGACCGTATGCCTCTTATGCGATTATATTCGGTGGCGGTAAGAGAGCAATGTAAAATGTTTAAGGCCTTACCGTTTAAAGAGAAAGCCTTCTTGTCATTTTCATCATATTCCTTGAACGGCTTGGGAGTCGTGGTACCATCCTCCAATTTTGTTGTTGGTTGAGCAACTCCTTCAATGACCACATTCCAAATATCAAATCCACACCCTTGTAGAAAGCACTCCATACGGTCTTTCCAAAATTCGTAGTTGTTGGCGTCGAATAGTGGTGGCTTGTTGTGGAGGCGCCGGTGGTGAGATGAGCATCATGTGTAGCCATGGATCTTTCCTCTTTACTCGGAACGAGCTAGCCAAAGAGTTTGGCTCTGATACCACTTGTTAGTCCAAGTGGCTACGATAATCTAGAGGGGGGTGAATAGATTATGCCGATTTTTCGCAAATCACCCTTTTTTTCGAATCAACAAGTAAATGACAAGAATGTAAATGCGGAAATTAAACAACACTCATTGATTTAAAGAGGTTCAACCCACCTAGGGCCTAATCCTCTACCACCCTAGTATCTCCGGGATGGATTTCAAAAAGAAAAAGATTTTATTAATTACCACAATTAATACAACACCTTGAGGATCACCACAATCCTCTTACAACACCTTCAAGGAGATTACCACAATCTTCCTTCACCACCTTTGAAGAGTACCACACTCTTCAAACACCTATCACCTAGATCACCCAAGTGTATTCTTACCACAAGAATACTCACAATGATGTCTTGTGTTGAATGATGGACAAAATTCAAGATTACAACTCTATGAAACCAATACAAAGATTGAGTGCAAGTGTAATCAAGAATCAAAAAGCCTAGACCTCAAAGATGTGCAAGTGAAAGTGCTTAGGCTATTACAACAAGAATGTAAAAATGAAAGATTGAACAATTTGCAGATTTCTTGTTGTGTGTTTTGCTTGTATGTGTTGTATCTTGTGTCTTCAATTCATCCTCTATTTATAGGGAAGCTTCACCAACATAGGCTCCCAACATAGGCTCCTCTATCTTCACTTTTGTCTACAAAAAGAAGATCACAAGATGTAGAAATATTGTACAAAAATCAAAAGTAAATCTTGCTGTCAAAGAATTCAAACGGTATAATTTTCCTGTCACAAAATAACATAGGGCGACCGGTTGCCCTGTTTAAGATTTTGAACGTTTGAAAAAGATAGTGCGATCCAGGTACAGGTCGTCAGGGGGGGTCGACCGATCGACGGGGTGGTGCGACCGGTCGCCCTAGGGTGCGACCGGTCGACCTCACCCTTGACCGGTCCCCCTCCTTCTTTTTTCAAGACCTGCATGTTCTGTTTCGTGTTTTCTTTTCTTCAGGTACAGGTCGACCATTTGGGTGACCGGTCGACCTCCAATTTGAAATGTTGTCCGATTTTTTTCAAAAATAAACTTCAAGAAATACTCCAAAAAATTAGTAAAAACATTTTAAATCATTTGTGAGTATTTGGACAACATTTATAAACATAGTTTTGGTGTAAAAACCAATATAAACAAAATCATCAAAAGTGTTGTCCAATTTTAATCAAATTAAAAACTATAAGAAATACTCCAAAAATTAGTAAAAACATTTTAAATCATTTAGGAGTATTTGGACAACATATAAAGACATTGTTTTGGTATAAAAACTCATTTAAACAAAATCATCAAAATCTTGATAAAAACATTTATCTAACAGGCCCATCATCCCACCAGGCAGATGATCCCTTAGCTGGCCGCACAGATGATTAACTGGGCCATTATCCCGATGATGATCCATCAGTCCGTGGGGATACACGTGATGAAGAGCCATTAGCTGTGGGCAGTACGTTGGTGCTACTAAAGGGAGTTATACGGGAGGAGGTTGGCCTTTTGGAGAGATGCATAGAGGATCAGTTCTCTCGATTGGAGTCAAGTATCAATCGATCTGTTTCTCAGTTGGATGATTATATGACTCTTGATGTTGGCCTTTTGGTTGCTTCATGTGTTAACTCTTGATCTCTTTCATTAGCAGTGCGTCATTCATAAAACCACTTTTCAATAATAGTTCGAGCGCACTCAAGCATAGAACAAACATGCAACTTTCTGGCCCATAATAACCGACTATTGAAGCTCTCGGCTGAGTTTGATGTCATGAACCCATAACGTCGGACATGACACTTACATTGAGACCATCTGTCTTTCCCTGCACGTTCTAACTTCTTAAACGCACCCATCTCACTAGTGTTAAGTAGGTTTTATACCAATAAATCGAGTATTCTAGACTACAATTTTGTGTTATTTTTGGGTGTTTTAGAGTCATCAAAGTCCATTTTATTTTCTTAGGCATCGTTTAGGAGTCAACACCGATTTTTGTAGCCGAAAAATAATAAAAATGGTGAAAAATGTGCTTGGAAGGAAGAAATTGCGCTTAAATAAGGAAAAAGTCGCGTTTGCACTCAGCAAAATGGGGGAGCCGCAGTACCCCCTTCCCCGCGCTGCAGCGCGGGGGCCTAAAATATTACAGTGGCCAAATTGAAGTTGGCGCTGCAGCGCCCCATTCTAAGCGCCGCAGCGCCGGGGCGTGCCGGGCGGGCGCTGCAACGCCCACTCTTGGCGCCGCAGCGCCGAGCTGTGTTGTGCGACGGGCGCCGCAGCACCATGCCTTGGCATCGCAGCGCCCCTGGGTGGACAAAACAAGAAATTTTATACCTTTTTCTTGGACTTTTGTGGGGATATAAATAGAAGTCTTGGGGCGTGAAATTAGAGATCTTGGACTCTTGTGCAGCCAACCAAACACCTAGAAGACACAAGAGAAGGCGTGGGAAAGAAGATTGATGGCATCTATCTCTAGAAATAGAGAAGATTCTCCTTTACACTGTAGATCTTTATCTTGTTGCTAGCTTCTCTTCTATCTTTTGAGATGTTTTGTTGTATTGCTATGGATATCTTCACTTTCATTATGAGCTACATTCTTAGATTCTAGAGGTTGGTGTAATCTATGTTGGAACTTATGTTTTGAGATTTTGGTTTATCAATCTAGATTCCTCAATTTATTTGTGCTATTTAGATTTTATTGCTTCTAAATTACCTGATCAATAATTTAGATGATTGAGGGTATTTGATTTGACTCTTGACAAATGTAATTGAATACATGACCTTGAAATAGCATAACTTAGGATTTCATAGAATTGAGAAATTTATGAATCCTTTGAGGCCATTTATTGAGATTCATGGTTCTTATTGAGATTTTAATTAGTGATTTTTATAGAGATATGGATTTCCTAATTGAAATCTACAATCATTTATCACTTGAGAAAGGGAATGATTATTGTAGAAATCTTGGCTTATAAATTGATAATTTGTTATTGATAAACCATGTTGATAATATAAGGGAAAACTAGATTCATCACACCTCTAGAATTCACTTGACCAATTAGGTAGTACAATTCTTGCTTGTTTATTATCTTTTTAATTTTCATAATTATTTTAGTATAATAACTCCATCCACTAATGAATTTCTAAATTAAGTTAGACTATTATATTATAATACTTAGCAATTATTCGATATTATTCCCTGTGGAGACGATAACTTTTCTTATATCATATACTAAAACTTGACACCGTACACTTGCGGTAAAGAAAATCTCTAACAACTAGCAACTTTTATGTTTTCAAAATACTTGTTATAATCTTCACGACGGTATGAATATGCTACATTCCTAAACATTGCTACTATATGCTGACCGTATTGAGCCAAATTACTTTGCAAATGATAAGTGCAAAACCCATGTGATGCTTCTGGGTATACTACTTTTATGGCATTACTGATACTCTTGTGCTGATCAGAAATAATCAGTAGATCACAAGGGCACGTATAAGCATCTCTCAACTGTCTCAAAAACCATGTCCATGATTCGTCATTCTCAATATTCCCAATTCCAACTGCAAGTGGAAAAATCTATTCATTGCCATCTTTTTTTACGGCAACAAACAATATTCCTCGGTACTTGCCTTTAAAGCGTGTTCCATCAATCACAAAAACAGGCCGGGCATGGTTTTGGAATCAAGTGATTGATGCATGCAAAGCAAAAAACACGTACTTGAATCTGTTAACATGATCTGACTTCCATCTATTTTTCGATCTGGGATTCATTAAATTCAACATGTGTAAGTACGCCGGAAGTAGATTGAATGACTTGTTGCTATCTCCATATATCAATCCAAAAGCATGATGCTTATCACTCAACGCAACATTATAACTCATTTTAAGCCCATGTCGCGATTCCAACTCCACCATCATATTTCTTGGCACGAGCGTAGAATGTTCCACTAGTAATCTAGATGCAAAATACGCACCTACTACTTTAGAATGCACCCGCCTAGATGCATTGTCATTCAAATTTAACCCACAACCATGGTGCTTGTCAAACTTTCCTACTCTCCAAATACCATCATTTCCATATGCACGCATATGAAAAGGGCATCGTTCATATTTACATATCGCATAATAACGAGTCTTATTCAGTTTTGCTCATGTATGTTGCTCCTTGGTGCAATGTCCCACCAGATGCTTCCAATCTAGCAGGTTCTTAGGGAGGAAGTGAAACGTGCGAGAGTGCAACAGGAATTACCTAACTTCGTCCTATGGGTACTATCGTTTAATCCCTATTGAAATTTAATTCATTGTCTCTATGGATATCTGGATGTATGTTAGCACCTCTTTCTTCTGATGCATCCTGGTTTTGGTTTTCTGAAAATACTTCTCTCCGTCTATGTCTCCACTCACAAAACTTCTCAAATTCAGCACATTGCTGGTCATTTTAAAATTGATTATTAGCTTCAACATCAGTACAACATCACCAGCAGTGTAGTTCTCACCAAAATCATCCGCATTATTATCACAACCAACATCAGCATCAATATTATCACAATTAGCATCAGTATTATCACAACCATCATCAGCATCACTATCACAACCCATATCAGGATAATAGCCATCTTTAGTGCTTGGCCTTATACTAGGTCCCGGACAATCGATATTTGGAACATTAACTGTAGGTGAACATGGACCCGGATGATCAATACTTGGAATATTGTTCATATGCATAAAAGGTGCTCCACTAGGCCTTACTACATGACTATATAGATTGATATGTGGTACACCATATTGTTGAAAACAAAGATGGTGCATTTAGTTGTAATTAGGCCCAACGACTGTTGAAAAATCATTCTGAGTAGCCATTAGTTGCATAAAACTTTCACCAGCATCGTGTTGACTTTCAACGTTCTCAACTCGATTATGCCCAGACTGACTTCCCAATACATGATGCAAACTTATCTCAACAAGTTTTCTTTTCAGTGTTACAAAAACAGCTGGTAACTCGGTGTTTTCAAATGCACGTTCAATGTCACGGTCGTTTTTTAGAAATATCTACGATAGCATGCATTACATAATCGTATATGCCCCTAGCGACTTCAACAACACCATAAACCCCCTCCAATATTTCAAAATAATTCATTTTGCCCGGTTCAACACATACAACTTTTCCTTCACCATTTTTATATTCTAACCCTTCCCAGTGACCCCCAAATCGAATAACAATATAACTAGAGTTCATCTGTAGAAAAAAATATAGAAAATAGTAAAGAAATGCCACAACATGCAAGTATAAAAAAGGCACAAAACTACATGATATTGTGGCACGAAATGGCACAATATGAAAATGGCATTATAAAAAAATATGGTATGAAATGGCACGATACCATGTCACAATATTGCACGATATAGACACGATATGGCACGATATATCGTGCACAATATCGTACCTATATATCGTGGCCCATTAAAATATGGCACGATATATCGTGCAATATTGTGCCTATATATCATGTCTCAATAATATAATGGCACGATATTACAGGATATTGTGCCTCACTAAAATATAATGGCACGATATTGTGACTCATTAAATTATATATCGTGCACAACTCTGATGTAGTAGTAAATGTTTGTGCATATCATGTGATCTCGTGTACATATCATGCAAAGTACAATCTTGTTTTTAAATTCAGAAATTTCACATATCGTGCAAGTATATTCTTGTACAATTTAAAGAAGGATAAATAACTAAGAGGAGAAGCAACATTACCTTATTTTTCCGTTTGTCTGTTGCGATTTTGTGTAGATGAAAGACCCCAAAACAAACTTCTTGATATTTTGTGAAGAAGAGAGAGTAGAGAGAGAAAAAATAGAAAGCTGGATGAAAGTACTAGGTATGTGTATTTAACATGAGAGAGAAATACCCACTTTACCTACTTTAAGGCTTGCATTTAAAGCATCAAGGGTATTATGGTAAAAGACCCACAAAAGTGGGTAGAAAACTTAGTTTTTCTTATCTCATATGTCAAAAAAGTCATTGTCCTATCTCAAGTGGGTATTTCTCACAATTTGCTCATACTATAATTATTATGTATAACCTGATTTTTATAGCTAGTGATTTAACTAAGTATAACAGTATACCTAAAGTCACCTCAAGTTTACTCAAGTTCGGGGTCACTTCGGCTACTTTGAGTGGATGACTTGAAACAAAACACACGTTAGGCTAGCCAGAATGGCTCCCAACTAAGGCTCTTTAATGCTTAAGTTAGTTCGGGTAGTGAGATAATGAAATAAGGATATCTGGGTAATTAATATGAACAACATAAACTTAATCTTCTTGATAAATGTGCCTGATTTTTGTAGTTATGACTATGTACATACATCATGGATCGCATGGCATCATCTAAAGACTCTTGTTGTCAGAATATCAATAAATATAAGGGGTTAGAGTCGAGTCGAACCCGACCCTGCGCAAAACTACGTAGATCCTTGTAGGTCCCAAGGGGTGTGAGTGTAAGGTTTAGAAGGGGGGGTTGAATAAACCTTACCAACTTTTTGATTTAGTCCTTTTTAAAATTCAGAGTTGATACTACACAACTGAGTCCTTGGTGGATAGCCAATTTAGTTAATCAGTAGAGTTAGTTACTCAATGACTGATCGTACATTGTTGATAGAATAACTCAGCTGTTGAGACTGAATTAGCTCAACTGCAGTTTGTTCTCAGCGGAAGACTTTACACCCTTAAAATTGATTTAGTAATGATTTAATGCTTGGTTTTAGTACTTAGAGATTATCAAGTGGATAGCAAATTTATCAGCAGAGTTAAACAAATAATGATGCAGAGATTAAAGTGCTGAAATGTAAATGACACGATAAGATTTTATAGAGGTTCGAAGATGGGGTAATTCTTCTACTCCTCTCTTCTCCAACTCCTGGAGGAATCCACTAAGTATTGATCAAGTATACAAAGTGGTAATGAATCAGATACAAGTCTTGATCACACAAGTGACTTGATCCTTTGGGACTCGATGAGATGACTTGGTCACGCGGTGGCTTCTCGTGCGACTCGGCTTCTTCACAGGGCAATTTGCCTTGCTACTACTGACTCACTTGATCAAGCTCTTTGGATTTGATCACGAAGCCCTCCAAAAACTCGAGACTGGTTCGACCTTGAACCTTTCTACAATTCTCCTTAGAATGTAGACCCCTTTTCTTCAAAGGTTTCCTCTTCAACTGATTGAAGCTATCTTTCCTTCACAGGTGAGTGTTGGATTGATTTTCTTCGTGATGTAGGCTTGAGGATTAATCTTGAATGATTTGAGAATAGAAAAATGTTTTCTTGAAATGTTCGTGATTCAGGTAGTCAAGGCTATTCTCTCAGAGTCATTCCTCAGCCTTTTATAGTGATCTTTCAAAAATCTGCCCGTTGAAGAGATAGGCTTATTTTTGAAAGTCACTTGTGGTTGTTGGCTTGTCTTGTTGCAGTCCTTGGAGTTGCAACTTCCTCGTATGAATTGTTCTTCAGCTTTTCAGAGTTCTGACACGGTGTAGTGCTTCCCATTAGTTCATTCCCCTTGCACGCTTCTGGGACTGAACACTTCGAGAAAGGTAGCATGGAGGTATTACTTATTTAAGTAATTCTCTTGATTTCTATGCAACGGATCTCTTTCAGTTATCTCGACTTGACTGCATTTCCTTGTTTTCCCAGGTGACTTAGAGTCACTTTCAATCATGGATGACTCTTCTTGTCACTTCAACTTGAGACTTGGATATCTTGAGTTGACTTGACTAATACTTTCCTCATTTGCATCTCATTTGCACCTTGATCGAGTTCTGTCTTCTCTTCTTTGCCATACTCAAATTTGTCTTGCAATGAGTCTTTCTTCTAGTCTCCGGTTGTCTTCTTGCATGTTTAGGCATAGCGACTTAACTCGGCTTGACCAGCCCTATTTGTTACAATGCGTTTACAACAAAAAATGGGGTGCCAACTTCCTATTCTAAGTTTTACATGGCATTCATCAAAATATAAACAATAAATTTCCCAACAATTTCCCCCTTTTTGATGATGCCAAAACTTAAAACATTCAAAATGTAAATAGTATAGATACATACAGATAGTGTATGTACAGAGAATGTATGCGTAGAATCAATCTTTTATTGATCATAGCATTCTTGTCCTTTACACAAGCTGTTTTACAAGGTGTATCGTGAGCAAACATCTATGTCTACGCAAAAATAGAGAATTTCTGATTTATTACGAGAAGACTTACATAGTGTGTATTTACATAGTAAAATACATGAAGGGGTGGACAACAACACTTCATCTCCTTCGCTGCCTCCTTCTTTCATCTTCTTCATTTCTGTCATCTTCTGGTCTTCTTCTCTTTTTCTCATCTCCAGCCACCTTCTTCTTCTTTTCATATGCCTTCTGGGCAGCTTCATCTCTTCTTAGTCTCTCTTGTCTCTCATCCCAAAGCTGAGTTTGTCTTTTATTTTCTTCTTCGATTCTTTTCACGTACTCAGCATTGTTTTTAGCCACTTGCAGATTGGCTACTTGGTCAAGACCACCCAAGAGATCCCTCCTTTCTTGCCTCGGATCTATGTACTCAATGTTTTTGGGCGAGAGGCCTAGGTCTCAAACCTCTTCCTCCACCACGCTTTTTCCTCTTCCTCCGGGCGTGTATTGTACTGGGGTCTTCTTCTTCCCAGTTGAGTGACTAGCGGAGTGACCAGCAGAGTGATTGCCGATAGTTTCTTTGCTGTCGGCTTTTTCACATAACGTGAGACCTTTTTTCCCAGTACAAGTCCCAAGCTTGAGCCATAGACATGTTTGCAAAGTATCCTTCGGATGCGAGCGTTTTAAATTCATCAACCGATCTTGGCTCGGTTCGGCATCCGAGATGGCATAAGTGTCTCTGTCTCTTTGGAATGCCTCCATGTTGTTTCAAGATATTCATAACTCGAGCATTAATCCTTCCTCCACTTCCTCATCCCTCGCTTCAATTGTCTTTCTCTTTTCACCATAGATACAAGCAGAGTGTTGGAGTGGCAGAGTCACTGGGAGTTTCTTTGCTTGATAATATCATTTGTGACAAGACCATGTTGGGGGTTTGTGCAATCATTAGGGTGACATCTTCCGATCCTTCCCCTCAACAGACTTTCCTTTCTTTGCTCTTGAGACCTCCTCCTCATTTGTCTTTCCCTTTACAATTGCTTCCTCTTTCTCAGTCAGATCTCTTCAGCGCTTTTAGGTATTCCTCTTCCCCCTTTTTGGCATCATCAAAGGAGAGAGGAACGCTTGAAACATACTAGCAAGCGAGAAAGTCGAGTCTGGCGATAGTCGAGTTCGCTTCAAGTCTGCTGCGGGTATCTTTGCCGCACGAAACTCGAGCGAGTAGCGTTGGATTCAGCTTTAAGCAGCGTCATCTCAGCCATGAGAAGGCTGAATTTTCGATCCATGTTTTCTTCCATACGCATGAGCTCATTTTTATTTTGCTCACGCAGCAGCTTGATCTCAGCAATGTGAGATTCATGCAAGTGCTCAATGTGTTCTCTCAACTTTGTCTTTGCATCAGCATTCTCAGCTCGCCATACCAACAACTTGTTGAACAATGTTCTGAAATATCTAGCTTGTTCCACGCGCATTGTTTGCTGCTGTTGCCACCACTCCCTGATTCTGACTATTATGCCTCTCAAGTTAGCAGTAAGGTTGGCATCTCTGTTATCCAGTCTCATGTCCATCGAGGCCTGGTGCCTCTCCACGTTCAATTTTAGCAAATAATGCTTTGAACACTTCCCGAACTTCAGTTGTTTCCTCTGTGGCAGCTGATGGCCAAGCATCGTCAAAATCATAGTCAGCTGGAACAATGGTATCTGATGGAATGACATGATCTGGTCTGTGGAAGCGCGAGATCTCTTTCTTACTCTTCTGGGAGGTCGGGTACCTCCAGAGAGAATGTAAATGATTCTACAAAGGAATCATCACGGGCAACTGGGATTTGCTCAATGATGAGTGGTGCGCGTGAAGTTCCTTGTGGAGTCGAACTCTGCGCGCTTGGGGAGCTGCGCGATGGACTGTTGCGATTGGGGTTTGTTGTGAAGTTGACCCGACTTTGTTTCGAGCCTCTCACTGTCTCAACGGCTTGGTCGGTCTCATTTGGTTTCTCCAATTGAGTTGGGTCCTCGGCCTTATCGAGCGTCATTGGACGATGATGAGATTTCCATGGGTGGCTCATCATCAAAATTGAAAGTTTGAGTAGTCTTGAGGTCGACTTGCTCGTGGTTTGAACATCCGCGAATCGAAGTCTTTTGGATCGATCCACGGGGGATGACTTCGGCTTCATTGTCTTCTTCCGATCCCGAGAAAGGTTACATCAGATTATCTGGGAGTCGTGAAGTGCACTTATCTCCTTTTCGGATGGATCAATGATAGCGGGAGGAGGGATGTTTTGTACTTGACTTCTTTACCCCGGAAGTCTCAACCTCCCATTGGCCTTCATTACCTCCTACAGTCTCAACTACAACGAGGCCTTGGACATCCCTTTCGACAAAGTGTCACTGTCTTAGGGTCTTCTGCGGTGGCATCCATTGGAGTCTCAACTCCATGGATTGCACTTTCATTGCCCAGTGTTAACGCCGTAACATTCCTTCCTCGTGCCTCGACCGCATCAATAGCGTCATTAGCCCGGAGCGTTGGCACCTCGGTGAGATAGCCTCAAGCCCGAGCCGTTGATGACAACTTGCTTTGTGTACTTTGTGTTTGTTCCTTCTCCACTTCGCCTCCTAGATTCGTTGTGGAGTCATCTACAAACATCCTCCGACTTTGCTGCGGTGGAGGGAGTTTCCCCTCGGCTAGCACACCGGTGAGTGACTTGGAATGGGCTCACTCGTCTCCAAACTCCCGGCTATTTCTCTCGAGTGTTCGTAGTTGGGGGGTGGTGGTAGGACACCTTCATTAGGGGTTGGCTCGATTTGGGGTCCCTACTAACTTGGTTTCATCGCCAATTCCCTTAGTTCCTTCTTCCGAATGAGTTGGGAAGTGGTGGCG
This sequence comes from Rehmannia glutinosa, assembly GCA_016081115.2. Lineage (NCBI taxonomy): Eukaryota > Viridiplantae > Streptophyta > Magnoliopsida > Lamiales > Orobanchaceae > Rehmannia > Rehmannia glutinosa. The sequence continues at coordinate 196,278 of JABTTQ020001943.1, forward strand.
CAACAACATGATGGCAATATCGCACCACTCCCATTGGGTCTATCTCGGTTTGTGCTTTGGAGGACTCTCCTGGTCCCTCCATCATTCTTTGTTCATGAAGGACTCGGATTCATGCATTGCTTGCTTTGCATTTGCAACTCTACGTGGCAAAGAACAGGTCAGATCCTCATCGCTTTACGATAGGGCGTCAAGGAGAGGATTTGTATGTTCGTGGTGCGGTGATAGGGCGATCTTTGGCCTTCTCACGTGCCTCGGCTTCCTCTCGCTGTCTTTCCTTCTCCTTGTCCTTGAAGATCCGCAAGATATCTCGTGCGATTTTTCTTCATCGAGTCTTGGACCACAATGGTCACTCAAGAAAATTCATCGATTCCTCTTCTTCTTCGATAAACTCGGGCCGTTGGAACTGTTCCCTGGATCGACTTAACTTCCACTTCCTCCACTTTCGCATGACGATTTTGGATGTCCGGATAAGGTGGGGATAGGATCATCACATCATCATCTCTATCGACTTCTTCTTCTTGTCCCTCATTCTAAGGGATAGAAGGTAGCAAGCTCGGTGCTCCATTCGTCACATTGCGTGCATTGCGGGGAGGGGATACGATCTGTCAACAGCGAGTTAGATTTCTCGGCTACTTCTTGTGTCTCAAATTGTTCGAACTACAACTGGGTCTTGATTTGCCTCTGCGATCACCTTCAAAGCAGACTTATTGTTTCATCAATAATTTCTCGGAGAATCTACTTCAGCAGTGATCTCGATATCTGTTTGGTGAGTGGTGACTCACCCGTTTTTCAAGTTCGAACGCTTGAAGATTTTTTTCTTCTCCTAGTTTGTACCAGAGGGATTTTGGTTGGAGAGAGTTTCTTCTAAGTCTTGGGCGGCGGGTGATGCTATTGTTTTCTTCTCGAGGAGTCTTGGCTTATCAGTTCTCCTCTTTTTGACGGCCGGAGACACGGCTGCGGGGGCATGTGACTCAGCTGCGGGGGCAGGAGCAGATTTGGTTTTCTTGGCTGCAGGGGCAACAGTTCTCTTAGCAGCTGCAGGGGCAGCTTTCTTCTTTGGTGGAGAGAAAACAATTTGTATCTTGAGTGGTCAGTGATTCCCCCTCACTTGTATCGCTCTCTTGGCGTAGGCTCTCTTCTGTGCGCCAGAGAGGTTTGATCTGAACATCCTCTTGTTTACATGGAACGCCTTTCCATGTCGAAGATGGACTCCTTTCACCTCCATCAGCTGGCCAATCACCAGGCCGTATCCCAAAGATCCTCCGAACGAACCATCCTCCTTGAAGGATTTGTTCCTACATTTCAGCGAGTCTGCTTTGTAGACAAACTCGGCCCAGATTTACTTTCCTTTCTTCAATGATCGCGGCCATTACTATCAGTTTTGCTTTGGATAGTTGGTCAAAGCTGCCAAACTTGATGTCTATGCATTTGGCAACTATGTCCAACAGTTTGTGGTAGTCCTCCTTCAGCAACCTCTTGTTGGCTGTGTAGACTATCTTATCGGCAAGTCGGTCTTGGCTACTTCCTTCCAAGCGGCGGCCAAGTCTACATCGCCTTCATTGATTTCGGTGCTCCTTCCGCCGGTAATGAAGCGGTGTTACGCCAAATCTTTGGCGAGAGATGATGAACTCCTTCCCGTGAACAGAGGATTTGATCCCCTCATTGTGAATTTCAGCGTTCACGTAGAACTGAGCGACCTCCTCCACATAGGTCATCGGGAGCTCCATCGTCAGAAATGGTTTTAGCCGGACTTTTCGAGCTTTTCAAAGCAATCTTCTTTATGAGGGCGTCATCGGACCCCCGCTGACCATACCCCGAAATCCACAATAGACCCGGTGTGGATTTGCTTGCCTAGCTTGACGAAATCATAAGTTGATGCCATATTTCAAGATTTCACTAAAAGAAACTTAGAAGTTGATTTGAAGATTGATAGGGTTTTGAGAGAGTTTTGCCTTTTTCCCGAGAGAGAAATGAAGCGAAAATGGTTTAAGTATGGTTTTCGAAAGGCGTGCGGGTGGTTTTGAAATGTGATCGAAATCAACGGCTTAGATTTTGCACGCCGATTAGCATTTAATGTCTCGAATTTAATGCGGCAAAGCATTTATATCCAATCATAAGCTTGGTGTGCAGCTTTTGCCTGTACACATCATCATTTTGCTGACGTCATTCTTAAAAACATTCCCGATTAGTAAAAACGATTGCGTTTTTGTCACTTTGCTCATAAATGACTCAAAACTTATCCCTTAGCCGATTTAACTCTTCTTCTCACAGTTCTCATAGTGACTCGGTTGTCCTAATTCGGTATATTTCATTTGTCTTTCCGATCGATCGATTCATTTAGTGATTTTGAGAATTCAACCCTTTTCCCCTTTTTGTGTTTCATTGCCTTTATTTGAGTCTTCTGAGTGTCAGCTCAGCTCAATTAACCCTAACTAATGCTTGAGTTCTTCAAATCTTGACTCACATAATGGTTTTGTGAATATGTCAGCTGTTTATCAGTTGAAATATATTCAAGGTGATGTCTTTCTTTTCAACATGATCTCTTATGAAGTGATATCTGACATCGATATGCTTTGTTCTTGAGTGCAACACAGGATTTTGAGTGATTGCAGTTGCACTTGTGTTATCACACATGATTGGAATTTCCTTTTCTTCAATTTCATAGTCTCTCGATTCTTTGTCTCATCCATAGGATTTGGGCACTGTGTTTGCCGCAGACTATGTATTCTGCGTTTGTAGAGGTGGCTATTGAATTTTGCTTTTTGCTAAACCAGGAAATTAGTCTGTTTCCAAGCATTTGACATGTGCCTGAGGTGCTCTTCCTGTCAACTCTGCATCCAGCATAGTTAGAGTCTGAATAGCCAATTAGCTTGAATCCACCTTCCTTTGGATACCATAAGCCAACTTCTTGGCTTCCCTTCAAATATCTCAAGATCCTCTTAGTTGCAGTCATATGGCTCTCTTTTGGAGCAGATTGAAATCTTGCACATACACCTACAACAAAGGTGATGTCTGGCCTGCTAGCTGTGAGATAAAGCAATGATCCAATAAGTGCTCTGTATCTTGTTTGATCTACAGGCTTGCCATCTGCATCCATGTCCATTTTGACTGATGTATTCATTGGTATTTTCACAGAAGATTTCTCTTCCATACCAAATTTCTTCATTAAATCTCTGGTGTATTTTATTTGACTTATGAAGGTTCCATCCTTTAGCTGTTTCACTTGGAGTCCAAGGAAGAATGTCAGCTCTCCCATCATGCTCATTTCGAATTTGCTTTGCATGAGGTTTGAGAATTTTTCACACAGTTCTTTGTTTGTGGATCCAAAAATGATGTCATCCACATATATTTGAACAAGTAGTATGCTCTTCTTGTCTTGAATTTTGAACAATGTTCTATCTACTTTTCCTTTTGTGAATCCATTCTCAGTTAGGAATTGTGACAAGATATCATACCATGCTCTGGGTGCCTGTTTCAATCCATACAGAGCTTTATTGAGTTTGTATACCTTATCTCCAAGAGTCTTCTGCTCAAATCCTGGAGGTTGTTCAACATACACTTCTTCTTCCAATAAACCATTTAGGAATGCACTTTTTACATCCATCTGATATACAATAAAATTCTTGTGAGCTGCATAGGCAAGAAACATCCTAATAGCTTCCAATCTTGCTACAGGGGCAAATGTTTCATCAAAATCTATCCCTTCTTCTTGGCAATATCCTTTGGCTACTAATCTTGCTTTGTTTCTTATCACAGAACCTTCCTCGTTCATCTTGTTTCGAACACCCATTTAGTGCCAATAACATTTTGATGGGTGGGTCTTTGAACTAACTCCCATACTTTATTTCTTTCAAATCGATTCACTCTTCTTGCATAGCTTGAATCCAGTGTGTGTCATCCAATGCTTGTGACACATCTTTAGGCTCTATTTGTGAGATAAAGCATGTGAACATGGCTTCTTGTTGAGTTCGGATCTTGTTTTGACACCTTCTCTCATATCTCCAATGACAAGTTACGGTGGATGGTCTCTCACCATCTTACATCAGGTTGAAGTAAGTTAGCTGGATTGATCGTCTTGCATCTGTGTTGTTTTGATCACTTTTCGTTATCACTTAGCTGCAGATTTTCCATTGTTTTTGAGACTCAGCTATCTCATCTTCATCCGAGTTTATAATTCCAGCTTGACTTGACAAAGAGGGACTTTTCTCGCATGGTTGGATGATTCACTTATTAGCGACTCTTCAACATCTTCTCCATTTACATTTGGTTCATCGAATACCACATGAATGGATTCCTCCGCAACCATAGTCCTTTTGTTGAGTACTCTGTAGGCTTTGCTTTCGGTGAGTATCCCAAGAAGATACCTTCATCGCCTTTAGCATCGAAAGCCTTTAGATTGTTTTTGCCATTGTTATGGATGAAGCATTTACATCCAAATATTCTAAAATATGCAACATTTGGTTTTCTCCTGTCCAAATCTCATAGGGAGTCTTTGTCACCGTCATTTTATCATACATCTATTTTGAGTGTAGCAAGTGTGTTGATTGCTTGACCAAAATCGTTTTGGTAACCCTACTTGCCTAACATGGTCCTTGCCGCTTCTTTGAGAGTTCTATTCCTTCTTTCGCAACTCCATTCTCATTGTGGAGTCCTTGCTGCAGATAATTCATGACCAATGCCATTTTCAATACAATATCGAGTTATTATACCATTGACAAACTCGGTTCCTCTCATCCGATCTTATTTTGATAATGGTTTGGCTCTTCTCATTTTGAATCCTCTTCATCATTGTGGTAGTTTTCGTAGAGAGTTTCTTTCTTCTTACACATGAATATTGTCCATGTATATCTTGAGTAGTCATCTACTACCACCAAGGTGTATTTCTTCCCACTTATGCTAGTGGTTCAATGGACCAAATAGATCCATATGCAGCAGATGCAATATCCTTGTTGAAGATAGACATGCCTTTTTTTGAATGATGATTTGATTTGTTTTCCCTTCGACATGCGTCACATATACTCTCCTTTTTGTATATCGAGTCGGAAGTCCTTCCACAAGATTGCTTCGGCAAGCTTGTTAATTGTTTTGAAATTGGTGACTCGCTTCTTGTGCCTGACCAACTTGATTGATTGTGCTCTTTGCTAATGAGATAGCAGTCTTTGGTGTTTTGTTGACCAATCCACGATATACATGTTCTTTTGTCTCGCATCCTTGCAACACAACTTCATTTGATTCTCGTATCCTTGATTTGGCATATACCCATGTTAAATCTAACATTATAACCCTTGTCACGAGTTGGCTAATACTCCAGATTGAAATTGAGTCCTTCAACATATGCAACATCGTGATTTCTAATCCATTTTTCTTGATGGATCCAATGCCTCTTATTTCTCCGGAGCTTCATTTCCTCCAAATATGACTTTTGCACCTCTAATCTCCTTGAACTTTGTGATTTTTCTTGTTTCTGTATATGTCCGGAACAACCACTATCCATGTACCAGGTTCCTTGGCATTCATTTTGTTCCTTGAACCCGCAAACAAGGAAATTAAGTTTTAGGTACCCATACTTGTCTGGGTCCTGAGGGGTTAGTATTGTAAGATGATCCAACCAACCTATAACCAGATGATTTGGCTCTAAGGGGTTGCCATCTATCAGTGCCATAATCATAATTAATTTTGGCAAATTGCTTTGGGATTCTAGGTTCATACAACTGTCTCTTTTGTCTATATGCCTGTATATGTGTTTTAGCAATTGCCTTCTTTGGGTAGTTGTGATGCCTCTGAGTGTAGTGCCTAGGTGCATATGTGTGCTGATGAAAGCTCTTATACCTTTGGAATGGCCTTTGCTGAGTTCTAGGCCTTTGCCATTTGGGCTTATATTCCATAGGTCTTTGCTGATAGTTTACATCATTCCAATCATCTTGGCTTGGATATTTTCTACCATTCCCATCAAATGTGTTTCTTTTATAGAACTTCTGGGGTTTTTGGTAGCTCTGTTTCTTCTTTACAGAGTATTTCTGTTTGGAGTTTCTTTGAGGAACTGGTGAATTTCTTCTCGGCTATCCTCTCAAAGACACTCAATCGGTCTGTTTTTCCTTTTCCTTTATAACCAATGCCAGTTTGCTTGTAATTGTGCTTTGGAATAAATGTGTGTGCACCATTTGGAGTTTTGGATTTTTGAGATACTTCATTGCTTGAAGACCCTTTTTCCAAAATCACTTTTGGAGCTTGACATAGCACAGAGGAATTAAATCCTAAGCCTGTCTTGTCTCCACATTCTCTTTGGCTCATGATAAGATCATCCAATGACTTAGATGCTTTAGTAAATGAGGCAATCACATTTTTGAGGTCATTCTCCCTCTTTTCTATGGCAGCTATTTCTTCTATTAGCTTGGCATTTTCAGCCTTTAAATTTTTATTCTCATCGCCTATTTGACTTAGAGTACTCGGCTCCTTAGTCATTTGTGAGTTTTCGCTCTGAGTAGTTGTTTTCCTCATTTAGTAGTGTGTGTGAGGATTTAATGTGTTCAAAATCTTTCATCATTTTGCCTAATGAATCATAAAGATCAGTGGGTGATGAAGAGTGTGTGTCACAGTCACTATCACTAGAATCTGAGTGTGATGAGGTAAAGTGTACCTCATCTTCTTGGTCAGGTTGGTCTTGTTCCTTGGCCATCAGACAGATCAAGGCTTCTTCTTCAGAGTCACTTGAGT